>ML677393.1:2149313-2207747 GCA_007922305.1 Dermatemys mawii | reverse complement strand
CGAGCCATTAAACTAACCCATTAAATTCAGGTCAACAGATTGACAAGCGAGTAGAAGTCTCAAGATGTTTGTGGCAAGCACTTACCTAAGAAGTTAAAGCAAAACTCTGCGTGACCTAGTCACTGGGCATAGTCTGGTAATAGTTTACTTTGTAAGAGACAAATTCTGGGCTTCGATCCCATAGAACTTTTAATACTTCCTTCTGTTTTATGTCTGTTTGTTTTATGTGGCCAAATATTAGGAGTAATAGTATTGTACTCACAATAAGTGGTGTTTGGGTTTTTTTGGAGTATTGATTAGAAAATTGCATTAGGCCCAATGACACTCGTCGTGGCGGCAGAGTTCATTAACATGGTTAGCTCAGAACTTGTATGGTTCCAGTTAGCCCCTTTGTAGTCCCCTCAGCTCACCCATATTGGCCCCCCTTGAGCCGTCTCTGAGCATTATTTGCCCCTCTCTTCAGTAGGTCCCACCAGGTGTTGTAGCTCTCAATTTGCTAATACACATTGGCCTTTGAGGGAAGAGAAGAATCCTTCTGACACAAGCTATGAGAATGGGGAAAGCTGCCATATGCGGACAGGTTGAAAAGTCTGAGTCTGTTTAGTTTAGAGAAGTGACAAAGAAGGGGGCATATGACAGAGGAGAAAAAAATAAAGAATTGAACTGATTACATTCAACTGGACAGAGAACACTTCTCAACCAGTAACATCTATAAACACTTAGTGCTTCATCCATTTCCCCAAAGCTGAGGTAAATTATAAGCAATGCTTATTGGGAGGGAAATATTTGGACAGAAAAATGGGAATGAAAAACTGGGAGTTCTTTAAGAAGAGTTTATTAAGTAGTTAAAAATCCAAGATTCCAAAATCAAGAAAGTGGACAACTATGGACAAAAACCTGGTTCATTGGCAAAGTGAAGGCAGCAAGTAGGGTGAAAACAATATCAAACCAATGGTGAAAAGGGAAAATAGCCAGCAAATAGAAACTGATATGTGATGTTAAAAACATCAGGGGAAAAATCCATGCTAAGGATAATCAAAAGGAAGTTATTAAAGAACAAAAGAAATCCTGGAAAAGGTTTAGGACAATTCCTAGAGGGAGAAAGGAAATGTGTTAATGTTCAGCCAAAGTAGCTGGGTTCATGACATATTCTGCATTTGGAAAGAAGCAGCACAAGGTTCTCATATCAAAGAAAATGAAACACAAGCAGTCAAGTAGGGTGATAAGCAGCATTTCCAACAAGTTACAAACTGACCGATCTACTACACCCCTCATTCGGAACCAGAAGTACCCAGTCAGGCAGCAGCAGCACCAACAGAATTTTTTTAAAAAAAGGCAAATACAGAACAGTGCTGTAAAGCATGAAAAATTAAGAGAAAGTTTAAAAAAGGTTTAAGAAGGTTAAGAAACAATGGAAAGGCTGGTATGGGACTAGTTAAAAAGAAGTTTAGGAATATAATTTATGCCAGTAAACAACATGGTTTATGGAAACAGGTCTTGCAAAATAAATCTAATTTCTTCTATCAGTGAGAGTACATGATTGGTTGATCAAAGGAGGTGCACAAATGCAATAGACTGCAATTAAAATATTAACATAAAAATTGAACACTGTACAATATCAGTAGAGTGAATGTAAAATGGACTAAAAACTGGCTAACTGACAGATGTCAGAAAGCTGTTGTCAATGGGCCATTGTCAGTTAATGGGGTTGTTTTTCGTGGGGCTCTGCAGGGATCAGTTCTAGGCCTGCTGCTATTCAATATTTTAATCAATGATCTGAGAAGAAATAGAAAATCGCTTCAGATAACATTGGTGGATGACCCAAAGATTGGGAGAGGGGTTACAATGAGGAGGCCAGAGCAGGCACACCGAATGATGTGGTGTGTTTGATGAGAAAGGTTCATGCAAACAAACTGTTTTAATTCAGTCCAATGCAAACTTATCAGTTCGGAACAGGGAATGCAGGCCTGACCCACAGACCAGGGGACTACAGTATAGAACACAGAGACCCTGAAAAGGATTTAGGGTTCACTGTGGACAACCAACTCACTGTGAGTTCCTAGTGTGATGCTGTGGCCAAAAGGGCTGATGCACTCCTTGGATGCAAAAAGAGGAGAGTGGTGAGTTGGAACCAGAAAAGATTTTACCTCTGCACCTGGGACGGGTGAAACCAAAGGTGGGAAACCCTGGAGTCTATATTTCAAAAAGGATGCAGAAAAAATGGAGAGCGTTTAGGAAAGAGATACAAAAATAATTGGAGGCTGGAGAAAATGCCAGACAGTGAGAGAGTGACTGAAAAAGTCACATATTTATCTTATCTGGTGGAGAGAGGCAAAATAAGGCCCAATGGGTGGAAGCTAAACACCAGACACATATGAGCTGGAAATAAGGACCAAATGTTTAGCACTCAAGATGATTAACCAACAAACTGAAAAGGGATAAACTGAAAAGGGAATTGGTGGATTCTGCAGTTCTGCATGTGTGTAGATCCGGACAGGATGCTTTTCTAGAAGATGAGCTTGAGGGCTTCTCAAGACATAAAATGCCTCAGAAGTGCTGCTATGGTGCTTCAGTTTAGTACTAGCTAGGTCAATGTACGGGAAGGATGTAGGGAAACCTTCCCCAGACAGATGGCTGTCCAGCCTCATTATGACAACTCCCAGCAAAGGAGCGTCCACAACCATCTGAATATTCTGTTCCTTTGTCTTCCTGTTCTTAGGGTTAGGAAGCTTTTCCTGAGATTTCATCTAAATCTGCTGTGCTGTAGTTTGAACCCATCACCTCTTGTCCTGCCCTTTCTGGGAAGAGAGAACAACTTTCTACCATCTTTTTTATGACAGTCTTTGAAGTATTTGAAGACCGTTCTCGTGTTCCTTTTCCAAACTAAGCACACTTGCTTTCTTCAGCTTTCACACGTGGCTTTTATCCCATCCTTTGGAACATCTTTGTCACTTGCCTATGTATCCAGTAAGCACATCTTATTTTTTCGCAGAGGGTCAGACAAGCTCACCTTTGTCCCCTTCTGACCCTATGGCTCTATGATACTACAGTGTAAAATCCTAACGTGGACCAGGCCTTAGTGACACACAACTCAAGAGGATTAATATTGGGGTAACTGGGTGAAATTGAGTGTCCTGTACTACATAGGAGCTCAGACTAGATGATCTAATGGTCCCTTCTCACCGTAAACTCTCTGAATCTATCAATAAAGAAAGCACACCAGGCATTTATGTTTTCTGTGTCAATTCAATTCCCTTGAAAGTCTGAGCAGGTAATGCTGATAAAAGGAAATTGTTTACATAATCCACAAGTTACCTGTGAAACTCCTTGCCACAGACATTATTGGAGTGAAGTGCTTAGCTGAATGGGATTCACAAAGAGATTGGCCATTGTAGGTGGCACTGGTGGCACTACCTTTAGTTAAAGCTGTCTGAGACGTTCGATAAGAAGACCTTGTTTTCAGTTGGATGTAAATTTTCCAAGCTTTAAGGATTTGGAGTGAAATTTCCTATGCTGGATGTCTGCCTCTGACTGAACTGGTCTTTGAAAGTTTCAGACATAACGATTCAGCCAATTTCTCAATGGAAGTTGGGAGACACCTCCCCACCCCCCGCCTCCGGCACTTAACAGCCAGAGCACTGAAATGCAAAAGAGGAGATGACAGTCTCTATACATTAAGACAGAGCTTGCTCTTGAGGTGTTTACTCACTTCTTATTCCAATTGGAGGTTTCCCTCAGTGAAACCTGAGCAAACTATGGGGCAGGGCCCCAGAATTTTGCCTTTGTATTATACATCTACTAATACTTTTTTTCCTGGAGGATCCACTGTGCCACTGAGAAAATGCAGCTAGCTTGGCCTGGAAGCCATCAGATGGGGTGGATAGGTGTGCACAGAAAATACTGGAGAAAACACATCCCCTGAGGAAAGCGCCCTGGGATGTTTAATATCTGTGCAGGGCAGAAAGTACCACAAACACACTGTCTATCCCATCATACCCTTGTTGCACTAAGTTTGTCAAGGAAGTGAGCTTGACCATCTCAGCTAGAGATGGTACCTGTGAAGCCTGAGACGGAAGTGTCTTCCCTGGGAATCCCCTTCAGGTAGCCGTATCATAGACCACTTTCACTCCATGATCTGCAGCAGTGTCCCATGCTGAGAGCCAACAGAGGGATATGCACTGTTTATAATATAGCTGTGTGCATTCCCGGAGGAAGATGGGTGGTTAAGTGTCTAGGGGAGAAGCGGCATCAGGATGTAAACAGGCTGGAGATCAGGCTGTCTGTGCTTCTGTGGTAATTATCCGACATTAGGAGTAAACAGTAATTAAGGGATCATCCCAAAGGGATAGGAGAACTCTAGGGCTTTCCACTGAATTAAAGAGGAATAGGCTGCTCTGTGTATTTGTGATATATAAAAATGGTTGTTAATTAGGAAGAAAACTACGGATAATGGCTAGATCTCCATAGGATCTCTTACTGTGTAAAAGCGCAGGATGAATGGGTAGATAGTAGACAGACAGATCTGGAGAAAGATTCCTGAAGGGACACACAACCACTTTCTATAGGGACACTGGGCTGTCATTAACCAATCAGAGATCAGTAACTCTCATCAGTAACTCTCATCATACTGTGCAGCACCTTTCATGGAAGGATTTCAAAAAGACTCAGGAATGTCAGTATGAACATATCCCCATAATACAGATAGGTAAACTGAGGCAAAGCAAGACATGACCTGGCTAAGGTCACACAGAGATTGAATGGCAGGATGACAGACACAACCCAGCTGTCGTGACTTCCCTGCCCTAACCACGGTCTCTCTGTCTCACGCCAAGAGGGAAATGGACTCCTGCTCTGGCAGGGATGGTTCTGTTGGGTGGGAGGCAGAGGCAAGGCTGGAAGAGGGACCCTGAGCCATCGCCATCCTCTCACAGGGAATCTGAGGTTTTCAGAACTAGCTGGAGGTTGTGAGCTTCCCACTCCTGTGAGGTGTGAACTCCGGGACTCCACTTCCGCTGCCACTCAGAGACCTGCCAGCGCAGCACAGGCACTGGGGTCACTTTGGGGGAACAGACTCAGGAAAAGCAACACTCAGAGAATGTTCCCGAGTGAAGGCTCTGGGCAGCCCGTTAGTGTGGAGCAGCATCAGAAACCAGGTTGCTTTGTGCAGGCTACTGGCCAAACCCTCGGCTCCTCCAGGGTCAGGCAGCAGATGAGTCGGAATCTGAGAAACGCAGCGGTGTCTACGTTCAGTATTGACCTGAGCGCCTTTGGGGTTTCAGCCCTGGACACCTTACTGGAAGATGCTTTTGTCCAGGGGTAGGCAACCTATTATGCGTGTGCCAAAGGCGGCACACAAGCTGATTTTCAGTGGCACTCACACCGCCCGGGTCCTGGCCACTGGTCTGGGGGGCTCTGCATTTTAATTTAATTGTAAATGAAGCTTCTGAAACATTTTAAAACCCTTATTTACTTTACATACAGCAATAGTTTAGTAACATATTATAGACGTATAGAAAGAGACCTTCTAAAAACGCTAAAATCAATTACCGGCATGCAAAATATTAAATGAATAACTGAAGACTCAGCACACCACTTCTGAAAGGTTGCCGACCTCTGCTTTAGTCAAACACAAGTTAAAGTTGTTAAAACTAGGGGGCTGGACTGTGATGCTTTGAGGAAACAGCCAAGTTCACGGATGTCCACCTCTCACTTTTAAAGAAAGCTTTGCTCATTTCTTTGTACAAGGAGCAGGCTCCCTGCGGCAAAACAGGTTTTATCTGCCTTTCCAATTCTCAAGTTGCTCTAGTGTCCCACCTGTTTGCCCTGCTAGATTCCAGGCAATGCCCCTTCTTTAAGTGGCTAGCAGCTGTAGCACCATCGTGGGACAAGAACATGGTGTGATGCAGTATGATTGAACACAAAAATTTTTATTATTGTTGCTACCATGATTATACAATTGCAAGGAATGTTGTACATAATATGTCCCGTCAAGTGTCAATAGGAAAGCTGTGATTTACTAAGTATGATTATCCTGTTTATATGTATGTATTATCTTTGTGTCTGAACTTATGGTTATCATTGATGTACTGGTAGGAGAGGATCAATGCCAGTTCATAGCCGGAGCAATGGTGCTGGAGAGCTCAGGACTGCCAGTTTTTATTCTCTGCTCTGCCACTGAATCATCGTGTGGCCTTGGGTTAATCACTTTACCTCTGTGTGGCTCAGTCAGTCTATGACACGGGGAGAATGTTGTCTAGCTAAATAGCTTCTAGATGTAGTGACTAAAAGTGTCACACAGAGTGTACATTAGACTAATCCTCCCCATTCAGCTTCAGACCCTGGGCAATGGGTGCCCTGTAGTTCCACATAAGGTGCCATGTAGGTGTGTAAATAGCAAGCTCATAGAAGATGTGTCATTTATCTCCATCCCTGTGAGCTACAGAACCCATCCCAGGCTCTGCCCGACAATCTGCCCTCCCAGGTATCCCAGCTAACACAGGGGATTATCCTACAGCCTCTCTCAGCTATTGTCCTTCTACAGTCAAAGCTGATCTCTTACCCCCAAAGGAAAAAAAAAAGGAGGAGGAAAAAGGGAACTGAAGTCAAAACAAGAAATCCACAGAATGGACTCTTGCCTTGGGAATTTGCAACTGAATAACAGGGATAGGGTCTTGGTGGAATAGGGAGAGAATAGGGGGAGAAGGAGGCTGTGCTATGAGAGAACAAGAAGGGGGAAGGGCAAGGCATCAGGGGTCTAGTTAATAAGTTCTACATAAACAAATTCCTAGTTTGTTACCCCAACGCAGCACAGTAAGGCCAGAAAAGAGTCTAATGTCTCTTTAACTGCTTAGTCAGTTATTCAGAGAAGAGCGTCCAGCACCATGTCACCAGCCAGCTCTGCACAGAACTTGGTCTGAGAGCCAGAGCACAAGGAGAAAACTTTAGGTCCCTCTATGAGTGAAGAGCGAGAGCAGCCTGTCCCGGATCTGTTTGGTCCTCACGCCATAGATAATGGGGTTTAACATGGGGGGCATCAGAAGGTAAACGCTGGCAATGAGAACATGGAAATGCAGGGCCATATTCTTCCCAAACCGGTATGTGAGGGAGGAGAAAAAACATGGGGTGTAGAAAGCTAAGATGGCAAAGAGGTGGGAGCCACAAGTCCCAGAAGTCTTGAGCCGGGCGTCCTTTGTGGGAAGGCTGAAGATGGCCCTAAGGATTTGGGTATAGGATACAGCAATAAAAATCAGATCCAGACCAAATACACAGAATACCACAGAGAGGCCGTAGTAATTACTAACACGGGTGTCGGCACAGGCCAGCTTCACCACAGCCATATGCTCACAGTATGAGTGAGGGATGATGTTGGTTCTGCAATATGGCCACTGCCTTGTCACTAGAACATAGGGGAGCACAAGCATACCACCACGCATGACCATGCCCAGGCCGATCTTGGCCACCACAGGGTTTTTCAGGATGGTGGAATGTCTCAGAGGATGGCAGATGGCCACATAGCGATCAAAAGCCATGGCCACGAAGATCCCAGACTCTGTTAGTAAGAAGCAGTGTAGGAAGTACATCTGGGTGAGGCAGGCACTGAAATTGATCTCTCTGCAATTGAACCAGAAGATACTCAACATTTTGGGCATGGTGGATGTGGACAGGAACAGGTCGGTGACAGCCAGCATGCAGAGGAAATAGTACATGGGCTCATGGAGACTCTGCTCCATCTTCACGATGAACAGGATGGTGAAGTTCCCCAAGATGGCTGTGATAAACATGGTGCAGAAGACGATGGAGATCCAGATGTGGGTCGCCTCCAGACCCGGAATGCCCAGCAGGATGAAGGTGGAGGGGTTGGCGAAGTCAGTTGTGTTGGAATCTGACATGAAGCAGGAGAGAAATTGTCCAACTCTGCATCAGAACAGTGTCTTCTGGATGTATCGTATGACTCCCTCACTTCGTTTATGCACCCAGGGTCTGGGATTATAGTCACAGTGGAAATGCCTGGATGGAGAGACAATGTTATTAATGGGAGCTGTTCACAGGGGGCAAGCAAATTCTTCACTCTCCCCACACTGTAAAATGACATTGTCATTATTCAGAGAAATGAATTATGAACAACTGATCCTACTAATGTTGGTTCTCTATTTCATGGTGTTGTCATGGTGTGGGAAACTTTAATAGGCCCCAGCAGGAACCATAAATGTGGATACTCGGTATGCCTCATTGTTGCTCAATTCAGGGAATGCCAGCCTAGAGAACCCATGCTGTTCTGAGTTTGTCATTCAGCCACTTGCTCAATATCTGAGATTGGAAAGAAACCAAGCTTTGCTAAGAGTTGTGTCAGGGAAAATGTCTGAGCTAGAACACATCTCAGGGAACCAAAGACCTGGGGTCCATGGGAACACCTTCTCATTCACAGTAGTAGCTAACATAAGACAATTTTCACATGCTTATGGAATAGGGTGGAGAAAACCTCCTGTAGACATGCACTCAGTTTTGGTCCCTCAGTCTCTATGAAGGATACAGATGATAGAATGGAGGTTTCCAAGGCAGTCTATGAGAACAGGGGAAGTTGCCATACATGGACAGAATGAAAAGTCTGGGAGTGTTTAGTTTACAGGAGAGGCAAAGAAGGGGGCATATGATAAGAGGAGAGAAAAAAAAAGAATGGAATTGAGTCTATTAAAATGAACAAACAGAGAACAGTTCCCTACCAGTAACATCTATAGAAACCGTGCTTCAAAAGGGCTTATTCTCCAAAGCTGAGGCAAATTATCAGCAAAACTGATTGGGAGGAAAATATTAGACAGAAAAACAGGAATGAAAATTGGGAGTTCTTTAAGAAGAGTTTATTTGGCCTGGTCTACACTACACGGTAAAGTTGAATTTATCTGCGTTAAATTGATCCTAACACTTTGCCATCCTCACTACAATGCCATTTACGTCAACCTAAAAGGATCTTTAAATTGATTTCCAAACTCCTGCCAGACAAGGGGAGTAGCATTTAAATTGATGTTTCCGGGTCGAACTAGCGTTAGTGAAGATGCAATTCAACGTTACTGGCCTCAGGGAGCTATCCCAGAGTGCTCCAGTGTGACCACTCTGGACAGTGTTCTGAACGCGGCTGCACTGGGAAGTTAGACCTGGGAAGAGCCCTGAGAACTTTTGAATCTCACCTCCTCTTTGGACAGCGTAGTGAGATCCCCTGTGTAGCTCACCATGCAGAGCCCACCAGCAGAGGAGACCATGCAGTCCCAGAATCGAAAAAGGGCCCCAGCATGGACCACAAGGGAAATGTTGGATTTGGTTGCCATGTGGTGAGACGAATCCATGCTGGCAGAACTGCGATCCAAAAAAAAAGAAATGGTGGATGGGTTTTCAGGATGCTTTAACAAACAGCATAAGTGGAAACAAACTGAAGTCTTACACTGTAGCCTGCCCTGAAATGAAACTAGTTGTCAAGGCTTCTCTGATGTGCGCCACTTCAGGAGGTGCCCTTGTAACTGCCCTGTTGTCTGACTGTGCATAATCAGTGGCATAATCAGCGGCCAGGCAGTATGCCTCAACCTCTCACTCCACCATAAATGTCTCACAGAGATTGTGGAGCATGCAGCAATCTACAACAACAACGGGAATATTTCTGGCGCTGAGATCTGAAGGGGTCAGTAAGCTGCACCAGCGTCCCTTGAGACTCCCAAACACGCACTCGGCCACCATTCTGCATTTGCTCAGTCTGTAGTTGAACAGCTCCTTACCACCATCCAAGGCATCTGGGTATGGATTCATGAGGCAGGGCATTAATGAGTGGGCCGGGTCCCCAAGGATAACAATCAGCATTTCAACATCCTCAACAATAATTTTTTGGTCTGGGAAGAAAGTCCCTTCGTGCAGCTGTTTGAAAAGGCTGGAGTTCTTAAAGACAAGAGCGTCATGAACCCTGCCCGGCCAACCCACATTGATGTTGGTAAAATGTCCCCTGTGATCAACTAGCGTTTGCAGGACCATGGAGAATTACCCCTTGCGGTTTATGTATTTGCAGAGCTGGTGAGCCGGTGCCAGGATAGGGATATGTGTTCTGTCTATAGCCCCACCACAGTTAGGGAGCCTCATTGCTGCAAAGCCATCCACTACAGCCTGCACATTTCCCAGAGTCACTACCCTCGACAGCATCAGTTCAATGACTGCGTTGGCTGCTTGCATCACTGCAGCCCCCACTGTAGATTTACCCACTCTGAACTGATTGCCGACTGACTGGTCACTGTCTGACGTGGAAGCTTCCAGAGGGTTATCGCCACTCGCTTGTGAACTGTGAGGGCTGATCGCATCTTGGTATTCTGGCGGTTCAGGACAGACGAAAGCAAGTCACAGTTCCATAAAGGTGCCCTTACGCATGCGAAAGTTTCTGAGCCACTGGGAATCACCCAGACCTGCAGCACCAGTCTGTGCTAGTTTCCCGGGCCCAGAATCGCCGTTCCATTGCATGTGCCTGCCCCTTTGCCACCAGAATCCCTAAGCTGCCGGTGACACTGCATGTGGGGAGGCCAGTGTCCGTGTCCTCCTCAGTCTTGTGACCACCCTGCCTTCACGTTCTCGCACGGGTTTTCCTTTTCTGCATAAATTGCACAATAATTTGTGAGCTGTTTACAATACCCATAACTGCTGTGATGAGCTGAGCAGGCTCCAGGCCTGCACTACTATGGAATCTGCACGGGCAGTCCAGGGAAAATGGCAGAGCTGGCAGCAGAAGTGTTTGCCACTCAGCAGAAGAAGAGATGCCACTCAGTAGGAGCTGCAGAAGCTGCCACACTTGACATACTTTTTACGAGTGCCTGGCACACGGAAGGATAGCAGGTAGCTTGACGTAGTTTCAGGATTTCCTGGAGTACAGTAGGGTGGTAGGTGACTTGAGAGCAGAGTTCTAGAAGGAGCGGTGGCTGGTTGATCACCGCTCTGTCTGCCGAAAGGAGTACGGCAACTGCAGGCCTGAAAGGCATGAAACGGCTGTCTGCTGCACCTTGCACAGAGGGAGGGGCAAGTGACGGGAAGTGCGAACAAAAAACCCGCGAGGTCGTTTTTGCCCCCATCATGCAATGCCACATTTACCCAGAATTCAAAAGGGCCGCGGGGACTGCTGGCACTGTGGAATACCTACCCACAGTGCACAGCTCTGAAAGTCGACGTTAGCTGTGGAACTCTGAATGTGATCCACCGAATTAGCCTGCTTACCGGGGACACACACAATCGAATGAATACCGTCGGCTTTTTTAATTCGAACTCTAGAAAGTCGATGTTAGCTCATAGTGTAGACAAGGCCTTAGATATGTCACAATTCCACAGTCAAGAAAGTGAACAACTTTGGCTAAAAACCTGGTTCAGTTGCAAAGTTATTTATTTATTAAAGGTGAAAAACAATTTATAAGAAAAAGGGGGAAAGAAAAATATATAGAAAACAATACATATTGGAAGTTATGAAAATTGATAAGGGGCCTTAAGGAAATCAGGGGAAAATCCATTCTTGGCATGGCTAAGGATCACAAAAAGGAGGTTTCTAAGCATATTAAGAACAAATTAATTCCTAGAAAAGGCATAGGACAATTATGTGGTCAAGAAATAGCTTTGTTCTGCATTCGGAAAGAAGCAGTATGACGTACTCATACCACATGAGCTGATCAAATTCTTTGCAGTCAATTAGCTGTTGAGGATGTAAAACAACATCTACTATAGAACCTTAAAATTATGAACCACAGAATTATGAACAATCGATCGATCACACAAACATTTGGAACGAGAAGAAAGCAATCAGGCAGCAGCAAAGCCAAAAAAGAAGGGGAAATTCAGGCCAGTTCTGCGTTAAATGTAAACTATTATAAAATAAAGGGAAAAAGATTTGAAAAGGTTATAATACAAGGGGAAAGATGGTATAGGTTTAGTTTAAAATAATTTAGGAATAGAATTAATGCCAGTCAAGAACATGGTTTATGGAAAACAGGTCTTTTCAAATGAACTCAATTTTATAGAGCACGTGTTAAATAGACTAAATTTGGCTAACTGACAGATCTAAGAAAGCGGTTGTCAATGGGACATTGTAAGTAGAGCTATTTCTATTTAGGTTCGGCAGATATCATGTTGTACGCCCAATGCTATTCAATATTTTCATCAGTGACCTGGAAATAAATGGAAAATAATGGCAGATAAAGTTTGTAGATGATCCAAAGATGAGCACAGTGGTTAAAAAGAAGTGACCAGAGCAAGAATAACGATTGACCTGTAATGTTTTGTGAGTGTTTAAATGCAAACAAAATGGTTAAATACATTCAAACTGTCTAGGACACTCTATTATCCAATGCAGGGGTCACTGTGGACAACCAGCCCATCATGAGCTCCCAGTGCAATGCTGTGGCCAAAAGGGCTGATGCGATCTTTGGATGCATAAACAGGGGAGTGGTGAGTTGGAGCAGGGGAAGGATTTTACCTCTGCACATGGCATTTGTGAAACTGACTGCATCCAGTCCTGGCTTCCACATTTTAAAAAATAGCAGATGGTGCAGAAAAGATCCATCAAAATGACTGGAGGCTGGAGAAAATTACTGTCAGAGAGAGAAATGTAAAGAGCTTTATCTATTTATGTTATCAAAAGGATGATCAAGTGGAAACATTCATGGGGAGAAAATCATGGGCACTAAAGTGCTCTTTATCTAGCAGAGAAAGGCAGAGCAAGATTCAATGGCCAGAAGCTGAACTAGACAAATTCCAGATAGAAGTAAAAGCCAAATGATTAGCACTGAGGATGAATTACTGCTGGTACAAAACTATAAAGGGAAGTGGAGGATTCTCCAACTCCTCATGTCTGGAGATCCAGACTGGAAGCTTCTCTGAAACATCCACTTGAGGGCTTGTCTACACTTAAACTGTCATAGCTGTGATGCCTTACCACTACAGTGTAGATACTACTTACACCGATGGCAGGGGTTCTCCCCGCAACTCAGGTAATCCACCTCTCTGATAGGTGGTAGCTAGGCTGATGGAAGAATTCTTCCTTCAACTGCATGCTGTCTACACCAGGGTCAGGTTGATATAGGTGCACTGTGTCCCGTTTTGGTCACCAATGCATAAGAAGATTGCACTAGCAGAAGCATAGCATGAAAGTCACTGGAGCTGATACTACCTCTCTGCTCAGCACTGGTTAGGCCTCAGCTGCAGTACTGTGTCCAGTTTTGGTCATTGCTGTATAGAAAGAATGTAGAGAAACTGGAAAGGATCCAGAGGTGAGAGAAAAAGAGGGTCCAAGAATGGAATGCAATCCATACAAGGAAGCTGAAGGAAATGGAAATATTGGAAAAGAGGAGCATGACAGCAGACTTCAGATATTTGAAAGACTGCCCTAAAAATATGGAGAATATTGTTCTCATAAGAACATAAGAATGGGCACACTGGGTCAGACCAAATGCCCATCTAGACCAGTATCCTGACAGTGGCCAGTTCCCAGGTGCCCCAGAGGAAGTGATCAGAACAGTTAATCATCGTGTGATCCATCCTATTACTCATTACCAGCTTCTGGCAAACAGAGGCTAGGGACACCACCGATGCCCATCCTGGCTAATAGCCACTGATGGACCTATACTCCATGAATTTATCTAGTTCTTTTTTTAAAAAAAACCTGTTATGGTCTTGGCCTTCACCATATCCTCTGGCAAGGAGTTCCACAGGTTGACTGTGCATTGTGTGACAAAATAGCTTTATTTCTTTTAAAACTACTGCTTATTAATTTCATTTGGTGACCCCCTAGTTCTTGTGTTGTGAGAAGTAGTAAACAATACTTCCTTATCTACTTTCTCTATATCAGTCATGAATTTATAGACTCAAACATATTTTCCCTTTGTTGCCTCTTTTCCGAGCTGAAAAGTCCCAGGTTTATTAATCTCTCCTCATAGGGAAGCTGTTCTATGCCCCTCATCTTTTTTTGCCCTTTTCTGAACCTTTTCCAAGTCCAATATAAACTTCTCTCCAGTCACAGCCTCAAATTTGTCCATGTATCATACATCTTCTAAAACCTTTCACCCTAAGGGATCCATTGTGACACTGAAATACAGCTACCCTGGGGCTGGAGGCCATGATCCTGAGTAGGGGAGGGAGAGGTACAGCAAAGAGGGACATTTTGGACCATGACACCAGAGCAAACTCATCACCTGTGATAAGGGGCCTGGGATGTTTAATGGCTGTGCAGAACAGAAAGGGACACAAACCTATTCTCTATCCCATCATGGCTACGTTGCACTGGGTTTGTCGAGCAGGTGAGCTCATCAGCAAGAGATGGGTACCTGTGAATTCTGAGATGGAAGTGTCCTTCCTGGGAATCCCCCCTCAGGTAGCCGTGTCCCACACCTCTCTCACATGAGCTTCTGCAGCAGCATCCCACACTGAGAGCTGACACAGGTTTTATAAATTGTGCTGTGCAGTCTCAGTGGGCTTTCTTGGCCTCTAGGGAAGAAATGGTATCTGAATGTAAACAGACTGGAGATCAGGCTGTCTGTGCTTCTGTGCTATTTATCCAAATTTAGGAGTAAACAGTAATTATGAGACCTTCCCAAGGTGAGTCAGAGAGGTATTGCCTGCTGTGTACATTTTACAATTATTGTTAGTTGGTAAGAAAACTAGGAATAGTACCTAGATCTCCCTAGGATCTGAAACCCTTTAAATGCCTAGGATGTAGAGGTAGATAGTAGCTAGTAAATCTCCAGACAGATGACTGAGGGGAGACGTGAGCTGTTTTTGCAGGCACATTGAACTGTTGCTAAGGGCTCACAGATCAGTAATTCTCATTAGTAACTATCGTCAGACTGTGCAGCACCTTTCACAGAAGTATCTTCAAAACACCTAGCAAAGGAAAGTTACAGTGAAGATATTCACATTATACAGATAAGGATACAGTTGAGATCTCTGGCATAACAATGGGGGTTCTGTCGTACACTGTGCACCTGTGACAAGCTGTGACATCAACCTCTCCAGGTCACACACTTACACAACCAGGAACATTGGCAATTGGGTTACCTGAATGCTTTCACTAGCCACTCATGAATCAAGAATAGAGAGCTTTCCGCCAGTTCCCTGCAGCTCCCAATCCTAGGAACTCAGAGCTGTATCATCTTACCCTGGTCAGAAGCATGGCCAGTGTAAATGTATCACCCAGTCTGCCCCTCCCTCAATGTGGAGAAGACACTAGACCATCACCTGCTCCTGAGCATAAATCTTTGTATTTCAAACATTCAAGTGTTGCAAAACATTGTGCAGGAACTCCTTACTTAGTCGCCCCGGCTAACACTGTTTTGATGTTCAGTTGCTGATCAATTAGGGAACATACTCATTTAAAGTTGTGCCATGCTCTGGTATAAAGTCGTTTGGCAGCAGCCCGCTTTGTCCACTGCTTGCAGGAAGAGAAGACCATTGGCGCTAACTGGTAGAGGCCTGGAACCAGGAAGGACCAGCAGCCCCCCATCAGCTCTCCACTCCCCTATGTTCCCTGTGCGGCACCCACCCAACAGGATATCAAGTGCCGGCAGTTCAGTTGTCCCTGCCCTCACTGCCATGTGCTGCTCCTGCCCTCTTCCTAGGAGCTGCTTTGGGGTCTCTCCTGCCTGCTGTGAGGTGGGGACAGGAGGTGAGGAGGAAAAGGGAGGGACTAATGTCAGGGTGTCCTCCTCCCCCCGATCCTGCACCCTGCTTACCCCTTCTCCATCTAGAGTAGGGTGGGGACAAGGACTAAGAGAGACAGAGAGAGCTTGGGGCAACAGTTGCTGTCTCAACTTCCTGATCCACTTAAAAAGACAATCTACTTAAGAGTGGAGTCAGCGTACTTAAAGGGGCAATGCACGTCTCTCTCTCACACATGGTGTGTGTCTCTGTCTGCCATGCTGCCTTTTGGAATGTGAGGCTATATTAACAACAAAGGCTCAGCCAAAAGCTAGTTCATCATTTATCAGTAAGGCATTCCCTGGGAAATATCCCACCCTCTAACTTCACCACCTCCACCAAGCTTCACAATCGTCATCACTGTTTACAGTATTAAATAGTTTGTTTAAAGTGTATACACTATGGGTATATATATAGTTTCTTTGCCTGGTGAAAAAAATTTCCTGGAACTTAACTCCCTCATTTACATTAATTCTTATGGGGAAATTGGATTCGCTTAACATTGTTTTGCTTAAAGTTGCATTTTTCAGGAACACAACTACAACATTAAGCAAGGATGTTGTTGTGCCCATGCATGCTTGTAAAGTTCTGTGTATCTTTGTAGATCAGCCTAGCTGTTAAAGGGTTTTTCCTTCATCCTCTTCCCTGGTTCTTGTCACGCAGGCAGAGAGCCACAAACAAGAAGTCTAAAGTGCAGACAATGCACTGTTTATTGGGGTTAGTTTCCAAGCAAGCATATTCCGAAGCACTTCACACCAATTGGGCTTATTTTTATACATCGATAGAGTCTGTTCCCCAGTGTTACATTCCCAGCTCTGACACCACAGAGCCGTTAATGTGTGTCCCTGTTCCCCAATCCCACCTCCATTTCCAATTCCCTATTCCCTTCTCCTTAGTCATTCCAAATATACCTTCAGCGCATCCCCCTAGTCACACCCCTTACAACTTATGGTTATGTTCCGTTCTGGAGGGTCCTCAGTTGGGGTCTTTGTCTCACCTCTTTTGTACTCCATGGGAAGAGTAAGGAGTGAGTTGTACTCCAATCAGGGGCAGACATTTCTCTGGTCTTTTAGTGTTTTACCTCCCCCTGCCTCTCCCTTTTCTTGACCTTGCTTTAAGATAAGGAGTTGAGACAGTCATCAAGTGTGTGCTCATATATTACACTCCCACCATACCATGTAACACTTTTAGCTCCATCCCTTATCTCTCGCATTGCACTATAAGCCCCATCTGGTTATGGGAAATGTAACACACATCATCTTTGTCCTTTGTTCTTAACATATGCTAGAGAGGATGTAAGAATTTTAAAAGTCAAACCCAGAATTATATCTTGGGCTAACAAGCAGGGTTATATCTTAACACCAGTGACCTCAAAAGTCAGGAAGTGTGCCTTTTCTGGGTCAGTAAGAAACCTCTCTGTATCTGTACAGCATTATTTACTGTTGTACTTCCCAGCTGGTGATAACTCAATACAGATAATCATCAATGCCATGAGCTGGCTGCCTCAGTCTCCCCTCCCACACAGCAGACCAGGTTCATTATGATTTACCTGCTGTGACAAAGTTTGAGCCTATGTACAAGTGTTAGCTGAGACACAAATATCCCCAGAGGGCTTCTTGTTTATCACTCTTAGCATGTCCAGAAGCTTTTCCCCAGAATCAGGCATGTTATACTGTTTCTTAGGTTTTACCATCAGCACCAAATTCTTTGTTATAAGATTGACCATTGACAACAAACTTTGCATCATGAGATTTAACAATAGCACCAAACCTTTTATCACAGGTAGGCATTTCTAAGTATTTGGATTATACCAAGCCTTTTGCTTGGACAGTTTGATTTGTTTGGTACCTTTCAACTCCCCCATGACTCTTGCCATGTGTTTAGTTACTGGTTTTCCTTTCCCCTCAGTGTGTCCTTCAGTAGGCATCTTGGTCTAAGGTCATCTTTTGGATCTTGATATGCCAGGATCCAGTGAGGTGAGGGTGTCTGTGGAGCTGCTTCCCGACCCTAGGGTTATAGCCATGCAAAATACCACTCCCCTCTTGGGCTTTCCCTGTGATCCCCACTCCCAGCACTGGAATCTTCCAGTCCCCTTTCCTAGAGAGTTGTGATCTGTGCTCCCTGAGCAAAGAGCTGTGTCTTGCTCCCTGAAGCTCTTTCACAGCTGCTCTCTGCATCTGACTAGCCTGAGGAATCCACGCCTCCTCTCTGTCTGAGTGGTCAGGAGCATTTTTACATCCTATCTTAGAGAGGCAGAGTTAGTTTTGACAAGTGCTACACCTCCCTCCCTCCCTGGGGGCATGTTGCCTCCAGCTCTAGATTTAATGGAACCCTCACCCACCTTGTAAGCGAGCAGCAACAAACCCCTGTGGCGCCTCCTGCTGGTCATCCGGAGAATCAGCTCTTCCAGCTCCAGAGCGCCCTCTGCAGGCCGGTGTCCTGCTGTCCGCTGGCCCCATGTCCCTCCCTGGACCCCGGTGCCCTTTGCCTGGGGTGCTACCTCCTGGCAGTAACTTCACAGTCTAGTTCTGGGTCTCCCCACCCTGGGGAACCCACAACCCTCTGTGCCCCACCTTGCCTCAGTCTAGGGCTACTGTCAGTCACCATCAAGCCCCTCTCCCTGGACAGACTGCAGCGTAACAGCCAGTCATCACAGGCAAGGAGGCTTTGGCCTGCTGCCTCTGTCTACCCATGGGCTGCCACCTGCAACCCCAGTACCCCTTCTGGCCATCTCCTAGGCTCTGCAGCCTGGGCAGGTGCCAGCCTGGAGCTCCCCAGTTCCCCTGGCCTTTCTGGCCTGTGCTGTTCAGGGAACGCAGGGGGCTCTACTTCCTCCTGAAATTTGAAGCTAATCCAGTGGGGTGGCCATGAAATCACTATTTCACTAGGAGGGTGGTGAAGCACTGGAATGGGTTCCCTAGGGAGGTAGTGGAATCTCCTCCCTTAGAGGTTTTTATGACCAAGCTTCACAAAGCCAAGACTGGGATGATTTAGTTGGGGATTGGTCCTGCTTTGAGCAGAGGTTTGGACTAGATACCTCCTGAGGTCCCTTCCAACCCTGATATTCTATGTTTCTAGGAAGGTAGTGAACGCCCGGAATGGGTTACGTAGCATACCCTAGGGTCTCTAGAAATGCAATATCAGCAGGGACGCCGACAGGGGGAGGCAAACAGGGTAGATCCCCTGGGGCCTGGTGATTTAAAAGGGCTCAGTGCATCCAACCATCACTACTCTGGCAGTGGCCAGAGCCCTGGGCCATTTAAATCAGCGCCAGAGCCCCATGGGACAGGAAGTGCTGAATGGCTGGAGGAGAAAGTCTGCCCTCTCCCCAGGCCCACTCATTCTGACCAAGGCCCCTCCTTTTCTGGGGTCTCAGAGACCTCCCTCCAAACCAATAATATTTTTAATTTACTTTGTGTGGCTTTGGCTAATTTATGTCTCACCATGCCTCAGTTTATCTATCTGAATAATGGGGATATGTTCATATTGACTTTCCTTTGTTCGATGTTTTGCAGGTCCTTCAAAGAAAGGTGCTGCACACTATGATGATAGTTACTGATGTGAATTACTGATCTCTGATAACTTAGCAACAGTCCTGTGTGTTAACAGAAAATATTTGTATCTTTCCTTAGTCATCTGTCACCAGATCTGTTCGTCTATTAGCTACCCATCCCTCCTGGCAATTTACAGGGTGTCAGACCCTATGGGGAGGTAGGGTGTAATGCTTATTTTTCTTCCTAATCACTTATAGTTTTTAAATATACGGAAACACACAAAGCAGCCAATTCCTGTGAGACTCAGCACAGAGTCCAAGAGTTCTCATCTCCCTTTGGGAATGTCCTATAATTACTGTTTACTCTGAAAGCTGGATAAATAACACACAAGTGCAGACTGGCTTTTCTCCAGCCTGCTTCCATTAAGGTGCCTCTTCTCTGCTAGGGGCTGAGTGAACCCCGCTGGGATTGCACACAGCTATATTATAAACGGTGCACACTCGTGTGTCGAGTCTCAGTGTTGGAGATGCTGGGGTGAGAGAGGTGTGGGTCACGGCTACCGGAGAGGGATTCCCAGAGGAGACACTTCTGTCTCCGAATTTAGAGGTACCATTTCTTGCTGCTCTACAAACTAAGTGTAATGGGGGTGTCATGGAATAGAGTGTAAATTTGTGGTCCTTGCCACTCTGCACAGCCATTAAACATCCCAGGGCTCTTGCCATAGAAGAAGAATTTGCTCCAATATCACTGGCCAAAATCTCCTTATTTTCTTTCTTCTTATGTCCTTTAGCACAGAGGTTACTGTATTTCAGTGGCACAGGGGATCATGCAAGGTAATAGGTGGTAGAACACAATCCAAGTCCCAGGCCCCACTATGGCAAAACTCCCGTGGATAAGAACTGAGTAAAGACCTGTGAAGCCAGATGTGCGGTAATATACATAGACTATCACCTCTTTCTCTTGAATCTCAGGGCCCTGGCTGTTAACTGAGCAGGTGGGGGAGTACTGGGGTGCAGCTGTTACCTGAATTTTATTTGAGAAGGTGTCAGACTGCCTTAATTGAAGGTGGGGCACCAAAGCCACCTAAAATTGCTAATGTATTCATGAATCCCATTCAGTTAAGCTCTTCACTCCAATAATGTCTGTGGTATGGGCTATGTAGTATGTCATTTTATTAAATATGGATTGTGTCATATGTTCAGACAGTAAATGGAACTGAATGTACTTTTGTTCTTGTGTTATGAGACACAGTAAAAGGAAATGCCTGACCTACTTTCTTTATTGATAGATTTCTGGGTTTTATGGTTAGAAGGCACACTTTGCTCATCCAGTCTCCTACAAGGTGCAGGAGGTGTTCAGTCGAAGTATACTAGGCAGATGGCTGTCACTTCTCCTTCTGAATACATGTAGCAAAGGGGCTTCCACAACCTTCCCAGTCATCTGTTCCATTGTCCTCCTGTTGGGAGGTTTTTCCTGAAATTTAATCTAAATCTGCTATGTTGTAGTGTGAACCCATTGCTTCTTCTCCTGCGCTCTGCCCTTTTGGCCATAGCATCACACTGGGAGTTCACGATGAGTTGGGTGTTCACAGCAACCCCTAAATCCATTTCAGGGTCCCTGTGTTCCATAACAGAGTGCCCTAGTCTGAGGATGAGCCCGGCATTCCCCTTTCTGAGAGGATCACTTTGCATTGAGTGTATTAAAATATCTTATTTTGCATGATCCCATCTCACCAAATGCTCCAGATCAGTCAGTACGCCTGCCCCGGCCTCCTCATTGTAACCCCTCTGACAGTCATTGGGTCCTGCAGAAATTTTATCTGCACTGATTTACTATTTGCTTCCAGAACATTGATGAAGATATTGAATGGCTTCCGGCCTACAACTGGTCCCTGAGAGCCCTACTAGAAACACACCCATTCCCTGACAATGGTCAATTCACAAATCATTTCTGAGATCTGTCACTTAGCTAGTTTTTAGTCCATTTTACAGTCGCACTCCTGATACTGTCAAGTGTTTGTTTGTTTATCTGAATATTTTCTCCTACTAAATTGAATATGTCATAACCGTATAGCTAAGGGTAGCCTAGAATTCCTCCTTACCTGTAAGGGGTTAAGAAACTAAAATAACTTGGCTGGCACCTGACCAAAAGGATCAATGGGGGAAGAAGATACTTTTAAATTGCAGGGTGGGAGTGTTTTTGCTCTTTGTTTGTGCTCTTTGTTTTGTGTCTTCTCTGGGGAAGCAGAGAAGCATCAGGTCAGAAAACTCCTTCTCCTATAAACCGTCTTAAAATGAGTAAGTAGGTAAGGAAAGGTGCATTAGTTTGTTTTCAACTTGTGAATTTTCCCTTTGCTAGAGGAAGATTTATTCCTGTTTTTTGTAACTTTGAAACTAAGCCTAGTTACTCTGTAAACTTATCTTCCATCCTGATTTTACAGAAGTGATTATTTTACCTTCTCTTTAAATAAAATTCTTCTTTTAAGAACCTGACTGATTTCTCCCTTGTTCTAAGATCCAGTGGTATGGGTCTGGGCTCACCTGTACTAATTGGTGAGGATATTATTCTCAAGCCTTCCCAGGAAAGAGGGTATAGGGCTTGGGGGATATTTTGGGGGAATAGGAACTCCAAGTGGTCCTTTCCCTAATTCTTTATCTAAATCACTTGGTGGTGGCAGCATATTGTTCAAGGACAAGGGTGAGTTTGTGCCTTGGGGAAGTTTTAACCTAAATAGGTAAAAATAAGCGTAGGGGGCTTTCATGAGGTTCCCCACATCTGTACCCTAGAGTTCAGAGTGGGGAGGGAACCCTGACATAATGTTTCAGAGAAATTAAGGTTTAGTGCATCTGTACAGTTGCCTTCATCAACCAAACATACTCTGATTAAATGAAAAAATTGGGATTATTTGACAAGACCTGGCTTCCATAAACCATGTTGCTGACTTGCATTAGTTATATTCCAAATTGTTTTTTACAATAATCCCATACCAGTTTATCCATTCATTTCCAACTTTGTCAAATCTTTTTTACTTTGAAATTTCCCTTTATGTTTCAATTATTTATGTTTAATAGAGACCTGCCCTGTATTTGACATCTTTCTGAGGCGGGGAGGGTCTCTGCTTCTGTCTGTTGCATACTGGTTATGAATGAAATTTGTGGTTTACCAGTAACTCTATAAATCAGGTGATTGTAACTCTAAGAGTCTACTGCAGATGCTGTTTAACACCCTCCTTAACTACTAATGGTCTGGAAAGTGGTTCATCACCGGAGGTGATTTGAGTACATCACAATGTTTAAGTCCAAAAGCAGAACAAAGTGATTTCTTCACCATATCTGTATGTGTATTGTTTGGTGTCTATTAGTATTGCTTATTATCTACTTTGCTTTCCTCCCATGCTTTATATGTTGCTTTCCCCTGCCTAACTCCTGCCTTCACTTTGCCACTGAAATGGGTTTTTAGCCAAAGTTGTCCACGTTCTTGACTGCTGAATCGTGACTTTTTAGTTATCAAAAACTCTTCTTCAAGAACTTCCAATTTTAATTCCCATTTTTCTGTCCAACTTTTCTTCCCAATATTTTTTTCTAATCATTTGCTGCAGCTTTGGGGAATTAGCCCTTTCGAAGCACTAAGTGTCTATAGATACTGCTTGGGAACTCGTCTCTGCTTCTCAACTTGAATGTAATGTAATCAGTCCCATTCTTTATTTTCTTTTCCTCATTCATATGCCCTCTTGTATGTGTCTTCTCTAAACCCTCCCAGCCTTTTCAGTCACTCTGCATACGGCATCCCATGCCCGCCATTCTCAAAGCCTGTCTCAGAATTCCTCTTTTTTAACTGCTGTATCTTTTACAGAAACTGGGTGAGCAAAACTGAGTGTGTGTCCGCACCATGTTATTCTCCAACCCTTTCCTTATGCATCCGAACATTATCTTTGTTTTGTCCACTGCTGCGAATGAGCTGGTGTTTCCATAGAGTTGCTATTAGTGACAACAAGGTCTTTTCTCTGAGGTGTCTTTTCTGCTAGTGCCATTTGAGGTTTCCCACACCACAATGTATACAAATTATTGACACAGAGAGCCCCATTGGCATTAGTAGGGTCAGTTGTTTATAATTTATTTCTCTGAATAATGAAAATGCTGTTTTTCAGTGTGTGAAGAGCCATCACACTGCTTCACCCATGAGAACAGCCCCCAGTAGTGGATAAACTTTCTGATATTCACATTGTCTCTCCATTCAGGCACTTCCACTGTGACCATCAGCACATATACAGAAAGGCCCGGGAACATACAGTACAAGTAGAAGAGACCGTTCTGCCTCAGCGTTGGAAACCTTCTTCGCTGCTTCATGTCAGATTCCAACACAACTGAATTCACCAACCCCTCCATCTTCATCCTGATGGGTATTCCTGGCCTTGAGGCGGCCTATGTCTGGATCTCCATCCCCTTCTGCACCATGTACATCATAGTCATCTTGGGGAACTTCACCGTCCTCTTCATTGTCAAGAGGGAGCCGAGCCTCCATGAGCCCATGTACTATTTCCTCTGCATGCTGGCTGTCACTGACCTGGTCCTGTCAATGTCCACCATACCCAAAATTTTGGCAATTTTCTGGTTCAATTCCAGGGAGATTGATTTCAATGCCTGCCTTGCTCAGCTGTACTTCATTCACTGCTTCTCAGCGATTGAGTCTGGGATCTTTGTGGCCATGGCTGTGGATCGTTATGTGGCCATCTGTGATCCCCTGAGACATTCCACCATCCTGACAAACAGCATGGTGGCCAAGATTGGCCTGGCCGTGGTGCTGCGTGGCAGTATTCTCGCACTGCCCTATCCCTTCCTGGCAAGGCGGTGGCCATACTGCAGGAGCAACATCATCCCCCTTACACACTGTGAGCACATAGAAGTGGTGAAGCTGGCCTGTGCCGACATCCGTGTCAGTAGTTACTATGGCCTATTTGTGCTGTTATGTAGAGTTGGCCTGGATGTGTTTTTTATTGCTGTGTCCTATGCCCAGATCCTCAGGGCCATCTTCAGACTCCCGACAAAGGACGCCCGACTCAAGACTTTTGGGACCTGCGGCTCCCACCTCTGTGTCATCTCAGCCTTTTACATCCCAACTCTCTTCTCTTCCCTCACATCCAGATTTGGGCACAATTTGCCCCTTCATTCACAAATTTTTATTGCCAATGTGTACCTCCTGGTGCCCCCTATGCTTAACCCCATCATCTACGGGGTGAGGACCAAACAGATCCGTGACAGGCTGCTCCAGCTCTTTACTCATAAAGTTTTCTCCTCGTGCTCTAGGTCTGACACCAAGCTCCATGCAGACCTTCCTGGTGACATGGTGCTGGGCCATCTTCCCTGAATCACTTACTGGACAATCAAAGGGAGAATAAAGCCTTTCATGGCCTTACAGTGCTTTCTCAGCATGACATACTATGGAACTGATGTATGTACAACACATTAACACATAGGGTTGTCACCTTTCAAACTGTAATTCCAGTTGTAACTTACACCTGGACACCTGCTTCTTGCCCCACCTTTTCCCCCCAAATCCCCACTGCTGCTCCACATTTTCCATCAAGGTTCCACCTATGTCTGTGCCTTTTCTCCTGAGGGTCCACCTCTGTTTCTCACCCCTCTCCACTCCACCATCACTCTCTTTAACATCTATTTTATGGGTCCTCTCCTGTGGGGTGCCACCTGGAACTAGAGCTGAGTCCTCTGTCTCACCAGTCTGGGTTCTGTCTTGCACTGTTAGATTGTGACAACCTGCAAAGCCCTCCAACTTGCCTCACATCAACATCCGCAAGCAGGGAACACACCCAGATGTGTTCATGACTGCTCTGGCCAGCCACGCACAGAAGAACAGTAGAGAATCTACAGCTTTAATACCCTCAGCCCCTCAGACAGCCTAAAGTCCCAGACCTATATTGTCCTGCCCTTGTCAAATCCCAACCAGCATGAATTTATTACCCAATTCCCCATGTCTACAAAGAAAAGAGTGGACGTGCACCAACACTTGTTCGTCAACTGAGATTTTTTCCCTTTGCACTTCAAAGAGCACAGTGTGTTAGTTAAAACAGAAAATATATTTTTTAACTATAGGAGAGCTTTAAAGTGATTATAGGTGAAAGGAAACAGATCTTAGTAGATTACCATAAGAAATAAAAGAAAACCACAATCTACATTTAATGTGCTAGTTAGTGTTTGAATCAAGCAGGGTCTCACCCAGTTAGGTCATACAAACAGGTTACCTTTTTCAAGTAGGCTTCCCTCTTTCCTGCCTTGAACCAGCATTATCCCCCACTTCTATCTTTTCCCTCTGGTACATCCAAGTGTGTTGTTATAGGGAGAATGATGACTCCGTCATCATGTTAGTCCCTCCTTTTATGTCTTCTTCCAGATTTCTGGAAAGCCTTTTGCTTTAACCCGGGTCAGACAGTTCCCATTGTACAGTGCAGCATGTGACTCTGTGGCCCCAATTAGGGTCTTTTGGTAGCAGGATACTAGAAATAATAAACTTTTGTACCGCCGACCCCTTTCACACAGCAAACCTCTGAGTGCAACCCCCTTATAAATAAAAAAACACTTTTAAATATATTTACCATTATAAATGCTGGGGACAAAGTGGGGTTTGGGTTGGAGGCTGACAGCCCATGACTCCCCATGTAATAACCTTGTGACCCTCTTTCGGGTCCCAACCCCCACTTTGATACTCCTGGTGTAGTGCTATTTTGGAGAGATTTCTCTTGTACACATTTCCTGGGGTAACCCTTGTGCTTGTGTGCATTTCCTCTATAAGCCATTAAGATAATTTGGCATATTTATTGTTGTACCTGAAAGCTGCTTGTAGGTGTCCTCAATCTCACAACATATGTTAGTAGCACATACATAGTTAAACATCATAACTTCATATACAATGACAGCACGTGACATTTAACAGGATATTAGTGTTAAACAGATAAAGACAGATTTAGACTTTTAGAAGGAAAATCTCAAGACACCCTTTGTACACAACTTACCATCATTATAAGACGGTGGTGAATATGAGGGTGTCAGGAAGGATTAGTCCCTGCATTATCTGGGAATACCAGATGCTGGGCAGAGGCCAGGATGGCTGCGGAAGCTGTACAGTAAAGCTGAGACTAACATACGCTCTGCATGATGCTTTTGATCAGTACATCTAGACACTCTTTAGCTAAGCTGCTATACCTATGAAGAATCAGAGGGGTAGCCGTGTTAGTCTGGAATTGCAGAAGTGACAAAGAGTCCTGTGGCACATTAAAGACTAACTAAAATTTTAGAGCATAAGCTTTCGTGGGCTAATACCCACTTTGTTGGACGCCATGCATCCGACGAAGTGGGTATTAGCCCACGAAAGCTTATGCTCTAATACTTTAGTTAGTCTTCAAGGTGCCACAGGACTCTTTGTCACATATAAGCAGGATAATCATACTTAGGAAATCATCGCTTTCCCACTGACACAGGACATACTTTGTACAATACTTGTATTACAGTGGCTGGACAATGATAAAAATGGTCATATTCACTCATACAGCATCACACCAGAAATTGTCAGGGAAGGGGAACATGAAACTGGAGCAGCTGGGACCCTTCTTCCAAATGATGTCGTGGGACCCTCTCGTACTGAGGATCTCTCTCCAAAGGAAGTCAGAAGGTGCAAACAATTGGATTTTCTTTTGGGGTGAGCTTCCAGGAAGTTTAAATCCAACGTCCTTTTTCCTTATTTTTGAATCCCAACTGTTTGTTCTGTTTGCCCCAAATTTATAAGGTAATATTCTCTGCTATACCTTAACCAATCATTTTACGGAAATTGACCCTACCAATCCTAACATGATTACTAACCAATTATACCCCAAAACTTTAATTGGTTTATACCCAGCAAAAATAATTATACAGCAGACAGAAAGAATCACAGAACCAGACAGAGATCAGACAAACAACAGGGTTTTTGATTGACCCTTTCCCCGTACCAAACTGAAGGGGAAGGGTCGACGCCTGCAGCCAAGAGACCTTGCAGGCTACAGCGGGAGAGGAATCATAATCCGAATGGGGCGGGGTGGACACTGGGAAGAATGGTCCTGACACCTACAGCTTGATGGTGTGTGACCTCTGCCAGAGGGACTGTCTGACCTTTGGCACCCCTGCATCACAGTCAGGGCCTGGGCGGGCCACCTGGCACGTATGAGGAACAGACTGTGGATTGCCCTGACATTGCAGTCACGGCTGTTTGTGGTGCCCCCTGCCACAGAGCAAGGTGATATATTTTCTTTTCACCTTCCCTGTTTTTTTCCTTCTTTTTTGTTGCTGTTGCTTTTTATTCAATGGGATTTGCTTTGAACTTTATGAAATGATCAGTATGTCAGAGAAGTCTCCCAAGGGGAGAGAGTACCCTGCCCCGGGGACAATTGGCCACAACTCGGTTGGGTGTTGAGCCCCCAAGAATCTTGAGCTCAGTCTTGTCGGGGTTATTAGGACTCTGCCGCACAGGAGAGTAAAAGGGGAGCCCTTGAGCTCATCCAGTCCTCTAGGTAAAGGGAGTGAGAGCGAGGTCTCAGATCCTTTTGAGAGCCAAATTCATGGGGGTAGCTTATAAACCTGGACAGTTCCCCAAAAGAGGGAGATCATCCCCCCACTTCCATTTCTTAGGAATTCTCCAAAGGAACTGCCTTACCTTTCCCTTCTAAGGTGAAACCTTTACCCTTGGAGCCTATTTCTCTTGTGCAGGTTCTTCAAATTTCTGCAGAAGTGTGTAATAACCTGCCCTCTCTACCTGCCTGAGGTTGTGGCCACACTACGGACCTTACAGCGGCACAGCTCATCAGCTGCAGTTACGCCTCTGTAAGGTCTGATGTGTAGCCGCTCTATGCCAATGGGAGAGAGCTCTCCTACGGGCATAATTAAACCTTCTCCAACAAGCATGTCCCACTGTTAAAATGCTGTCAATAATGGCTCTTTTGCAGCTCACGAGGGTATTTTTTCATACCCCTATCCAACTCTTTGGAGGCTTTCAGTTATTCCATCTCCAGGATGGTTCCCTCATTTCTTCACGACAGCCCTCTTTTCTCTGCCCCTCCCTCTAGTCTCCCTTCTGGTACAGAGGTTGCCTTGGAAATTCATAAGAAGGAGGCACAGTCTGGACTCTAAGAAGGGAGGTATGATTAGAATTAAATCAGAGTTATAAACGCTCATGTCAAAAGGGGATCTGGCAGTGTATGGTTGTGGCAGGAATGGGGATACGCCAGGTCATTAGCCCACACAGGCTTCTTGTTGGGTTATAGTGGCTTCTGTCTGAGCCCCAGCTCAGAGGGAGCCCTGCTGGATAGATGTATTGTGTAGGGAGCGTGTGTCTGGGGTGGAGGGGGGACAACGCCTCCTGACTTTCAAAGGTAAGTTCTCCGGCATCTCTGCAGTGAGGTGGGAGTGGAAGGAATGGAAGATGGAAGATTTGTTGCTCCAGGCCTTTACAAACACAGAGACTGGATGAGCCAGAACAAGCTGGAGCAGAAGAGAGGCAAACGGGCAGCAGAGGGGACGCTTTGGCTGCAGCCGAGCCTGACTCCAGCTGGAGGAGAAGCCAGGAGTGGCAGGAGGTGGCTCCAGGAACCCTAAGGGGCTCTGGCCAAATCCCAATGAATGTTCCAGGGTGATGAAGACACCCAGGCAGGGAATGGTGTGCCGGTGTTGTGTAGTGTTTACTGTCATCTCTTCTGCTATCTCAAGTAGAGAAATTGTTTTATCAACCCCCTTTTTCAAGGCCTGGGTCTATTTATTGTAACAATCCTGTGCCCGAAAAGAGAGAAAATGGAAACAGGCTGGGCCCAAAGGGGAGTTCTAGGATGGGTGTGCTGAAGCAATTGGAGAGTATGGGGAGCTGAGCCAAAACGAGTTTTAACCCAGGGACAAGGTGCTCTATGTCTTCTCTGGGAGGAGTCAGAGTTCTCACCTGCTGCAGGGTCCTTATGAAATAGTCTGCCAAATAGGACCGGTGACATATGAGGTTCACCAGCCAGACAGGAAAAAGAAGCAGCAGATCTTGAAGCCTTGGTGTGCCCATGAGGTACTGTTGACCCCCCTGTATCCTCCCAAATTGTCCCTCGGTCTCCAGATTCCCAATATGGTTGAGACTGAAGAGCCACAATTGGGTGACACCCTGACAGCCAAGCATCAAAAATAAGCCCAGTGCCTAATGAAAGCCATCCACACAATGTTCGTTGCACTCCCAGGCCAGATCATGGCTGTGTAGCACACTGTCCCGAGCACCCTGGGGCAAGTAATTCAAGACATTGCATACCACTTTTTGCGACAGATGTGGGTAATCATTGAGAATGAATTCCAGTGGTGAGTTGGGGGTCCTCGGTGAGGATGGAGTAAGTGGCATAACCCCATTGTGCTAGTCTCAAAGCTTGATGGGATTCTCTGATGCTGGTATAGACTACGAGAAGGTAAATGTAATCTGAAAGCTCGATGGTTACCTGATGCCATGGATCGATGACTGAGCAACCTGACTGCCTTCCCTCGGGACTCCAGAACCCTGCCTGGTTTGAAGCAGACACACTTGCCTGTTGCAAACCCAGACCCAGGTCTGAATAATGTTCTTCAAAAACTGCAGGCTTAACTGAAAACAGCTTAGGAAGTTTTCCTATCTCTGACCCCAGATGCCCAGTCCCCAATGGGGTCCAAACCCCAAATACATCTGTTTACACTGTATGAATCTCCTTCCTTAGAGGTTTTTAAGGTCAGGCTTGACATAGCCCTGGCTGGGATGATTTAGTTGGGATTGGTCCTGCTTTGAACAGGGAGTTGGACTAGATACCTCCTGAGGTCCCTTCCAACTGTGATATTCTATGATTCGATGACTAAAGGAGGATAGAAAGTTGGCTAGATTTTTGGGTTCAGCGGGTATTGACCAACATCTGGATGTGTCATTGGCAGCTGGTATCAAGTGAAGCGCCGTAGGGATCAATCCTGGGGTCAGGTTTCTTTAACATCTTCATTAATGATCTGGATGATGGGATGGATTGCACCCTCAGCAAGTTCGCAGATGACACGGTCTCTCTGTCACGGAAAGAGGGACATGGACTCTGGCTCTGGCAGGGACTCTTCATTGAGAGATAAAGTGGAGTCTCGGAGTTCACAGCTCACGTGAGAGGGATCTCACAACCTCCAGGTAGATCTGGAAACCTCAGATTCACCTTGAGAGGATGGTGAAGGCTCAGGCTTCCTCTTCCCGCCTTCCCTCTGCATCCCACCCAATGAACAGTCCCTGCCAGAGCCAGAGTCCATGTCCCTCTTGGCATGATGGACAGACCAGGATTATGGAAGGGAAGTCAGGACTCCTGGGTTCTGTGTGTCATCCTGCCATCAGTCTCTGTGTGGCCTTGGCCAATTGATGCCTCACCGTGCCTCAGTTTAACTATCTGAATAATGGGGATATGTTCATATTGACTTTCCTTTGTTCGATATTTTGCAGATCTTTCAAATAAAGGTGCTGCACAGTCTGATGATAGTTACTGATGACAATTACTGATCTCTGATCTCTTAGCAACAGTCCTGTGTGTTAGCAGGAAATATTTGTGTCTCCCCTCAGTCATCTGTCTTCAGATCCGTTTGTCTGCTATCTCCCCATCTCTCCTGGCAATTTACATGGTGTCTGACTCTATGGGGACATAGGTTGTATCCCTAGTTTTCTTCCTAATCACTTATAGTTTTTAAATATACGGAAACACACAGAGAAGCCAATTCCTCTGTGGCTGAGCACAGAGTCCAACTCTCCCTTAGGGATAATTCCGTAATTAATGTTTACTCTGAAAGCTGGATGCATAACACAGAAGTGCAGACTGGCTTATCTGCAGCCTGATTACATTAAGGTGCTGCTTCTCCCTTAGAGGCCAAGCAAAGCCCACTGGGTTTGCACAGCGCTATATTATGAACGTTTCCTACCCGTGTGTCAGGTCTCAGAGTGGAATTCTGTTGCAGATGCTGCGGTGAGAGAGGTGTGGGACACGGCTACCTGAGGGGGATTCCCAGGGACGACACTTCCATCTCAGGATTCACAGGTACCATCTCTTACTGAGGCACTCACCTGCTCTCCAATCTCAGTGCAACATGGGCACCATGGGATGTAGTGTAAGTTTGTGCTTCTTTCCGCTCTTCACAGCATTAGACATCCCAGGGCTCTTGCCATAGAGGATGAGTTTGCTCTAATACCACTGGTCAAAATGTCGTTCTTTTCTTGGCATCCCTGCCCATCCCAGCTGATGTCCTTCAGCATGGAGTTGGCCATATTTCAGTGGCCCAGGCAATCATTCAATGTGTTAGGTGGTAGAAGTAGAATACAAGGACCAGTTCTGAGGCCATGGCTCATAGTTCGCTCAGACTCCACATGGGAAACTCCCCTGAATATGAATTGCATAAAGACCAGAGAAGTCAGGCCATTAAATTTCACCCAGTTATCCCTGTATTAAGCCCCTTAATTTGTGTGTCACCAAGGCCAGTTTCACACCAGGATTTTACACTGTAGACTCATAGACAAAGCATGAGAAGGTACCATAGGAGTGAGCTAGTTTGACCCCCCCACCGCCAAGATGTAGGAGGTGTTCAGTCTAAACCAGGGGTCAGCAACCTTTCAGAAGTGATGTGCCGAGTTTTCATTTATTCACTCTAATTTAAGATTTCGTGTGCCAGTCATACATTTTAACATTTTTAGAAGGTTTCTTTCTCTAAGTCTATAATATATAACTAATCTATTGTTTTATGTAAAGTAAATAAGGGTTTTAAAATGTTAAAGAATCTTAACTTAAAATTAAATTAAAATCCACTTCATTTTTTTTTAATTTGGGGGGAGGGATAGCTCAGTGATTTCAGCATTGGGCTGCTAAACCCCAGGTTGTGAGTTCAATCCTTTAAAGGGCCATTCAGGGATCTGGGGCAGAAATCTGTGGGTGAGATCATGGCCTGCATTGTGTAGAAGGTCAGATTAGATGATCATAATGGTCCTTTCTGACCTTAATGTCTATGAGTCTATGAGCCCCCCAACACTGGCGTCCAGGACCCAGACAGTGTGAGTGCCACTGAAAATCAGCTCACATGCCACCTTTGGCACCCGTGCCATAAGTTGTCTATCCCTGGTCTAAACCACCCCAGGAAGATGACTGTCCCTCCTCCTTTGGAATACATCCAGCTGAGGAGCTTCCATAACCTTTCAAGTCATCTGTTTTATTGTCCTGCTCTTGTTATAGGTTGGAGGTTTTTCCCCAAATTGATCTAAATCTGCTATGCCATAGTATGAACCCATTCCCTCTTGTCCTGAGCTCTGCGGCGAGAGAGAAAGACTTTCCTCCACTTTTTTTTTTAAGGCAGCCTTTCAAGTATCTGAAGACTGTGATCATATCCCTCCTTCAACCTCCTCTTTTTCAAACTAAACAAACCCAGTTCCTTCAGCTTGCTCATATGGCTTGCATTCTATCCCCTGGAATGTCTTTGTGTTTTCCCTCTGGATCCTTTCCATTTTCCCTACACCCTTCTATATAAATCCATGGTGTGCCCACATCTTGAATACTGCATACAGATGTGGTCTCCTCATCTCAAAAAAGATATCCTGGCATTGGAAAAAGTTCAGAGAAGGGCAACTAAAATGATTAGGGGTTTGGAACAAGTCCTATATGAGGAGAGATTAAAGAGGCTAGGACTTTTCAGCTTGGAAAAGAGAAGACTAATGGGGGTTATGATAGAAGTATATAAAATCATGAGAGGTGTGAAGAAAGTGAATAAGGAAAAGTTATTTACTTATTTCCATAATATAATAACTAAGGGTCAGAAATTGAGTTTAATGGGCAGCAGGTTTAAAACAAATAAAAGGAAGTACTTCTTCACACAGGGCAAAGTCAAACAGTGGAACTCCTTGCCTGAGAAGGTTGTGAAGGCTAGTATAATAATGGTGTTTAAAAGAGAACCAGATAAATTCAGGGACACTAAGTCCATAAATGGCTATTAGCCAGGATGGGTAAGGGATGGTGTCCCTAGTCTCTGTTTGTCAGAGGAGAGTGATGGATGGCAGGAGAGAGATCACTTGATCTTTACCTGTTAGGTTCACTCACTCCGGAGCACCTGGCATTGGCCAACATCGGTAGACAGGATACTGGGCTGGATGGCCATTCTTGTGTTCTTATGTTCTAAACCATTGTGATTAAAATTGGACATGGTATTCCAGCTGAGGTCTAACCAGCACCAAGTAGAGCAGTGCTATTGTCTAATGTTACTTTCAAGCTAAGCCTCTGCTACTACAACCTGTACTATTCCTTTTTACTGAAACAGCCAAAAAAAAAATCCATTCTTAACAGATGAATCTATGTCATCCTAACCCTGTAAAGACAGCATGAGGTCAAGGGCGGAATTCTTCCACTGAACTAGCTATCAACCCTTGGAGAAGTGGATTACTTACACTGCCAAGACAGCCCCTGCTGCCAGTGTAAGTAGTGTCTGGAAAAGCATCCACTCTGGGTTTGCAGACATGTGGAGTTGACGAATCCACCATTTCTCTTTGTAATGTTCTCTAGTGATCAATCACCTTCAACATTTACCTCTTATTTCCAACTGGAATTTGGTTAACATCAGATTCCAGCCATTGGGCTTTGCTCTGCTTTTCTTTGCGAGATGAAAGAGCCTGATACTTCAATATAAGGTTAATAAATCAAATTGTTTAAGTCTTTCTGTCTCTATCCAGCATTCTCTACCACCACAAATAATTTTTGTTTTTTTTTTCTTTACCCTCTCCAATTTTTCAACAATCTTTTTGAAATGAGGACCCCAGAACTGGAAACAGTTGGTTACCCCGTGCCATTTTCCTTCCCCTGCTTCAACTCCCCACTCTCCTATTTATGCATCCAATGACTGCATCAGCTCTTGGCCACAGCATCACACTGGGAGTTCACAACTAGTTTGCTGTCCACAGTGTCCCCTAAATCCATTTCAGGGTCCCTGCGTTCCATAATACAGTGCTCTAGACTGAAGATCCGGCTCGCATTTCCCATTCCAAGATGATAGCTTTGTATCTGAGTGCATTAAAACATTTTATTTTGCAAGGGCCCAGCTCACCAAATGCTCCAGATCAATCAGTATGGCTGCCCTGGCTTCCTCATTGTAACCCCTCTGCCAATCTTTGGGTCCTGCACAAATTTTATGTGCATTGATTTACTATTTGCTTCCTGAACATTGATGAAAATATTGAATAGCATCCATTCTAGAACATATTCCTGAAGAACCCTACTAGAAATATCCCCATTCCTTGGCAATGGTCAATTCGCATCTGGTTTCTGAGATCTGCCAAATAATCCATTTTAATTGTGCTGTACAGATATTGTAAGGTGCTTGTTCATCTGAATATTTTCCCCTACTACGTTAAATGTCTCAGAGAAATTAAGGTTTAGTGCATCTGCACAGTTCCCTTGATCAACCAAATGTGCTCTTATTAAATGAAGAAATTGGATTATTTGACAAGGTCTGTCTTCCATAAACCATGTTGTTGATTAGCATTAATTATATTCCTAAGATTTTTTTACAATAATCCCATGCCAGCTTTTCCATTGTTTTATAACTTTTTCAAATCTTTTTATTTTGAAATTTCCCTTTATGTTTTAATAGTTTATATTTAACACAGACCTGTTCTGTATTTGCCTCCCTTTTGAGGCAGAGAGGGGACGGGCTCTGCTTTTGCCGATTGTGTATTGGTTCCGAATGAGATTTGTGGTTTATCAGTCGCTCCATAACTCAAGAGTTTGTAATGCAAAGGTTCTACTGTAGATGCTGTTTAACACCCTCCTGGACTACTAATGTTCTGCAAAGCATTTTATCACCTGGGTTGAGAGAGTACATGACATTGCTACTTTCCAAATGCAGAAAAAAGTATTTCTTCAACACATATGCATTTTTGGAAAAGTAAACTATTTCCTTTCCTATTCTCTCAACTCGCTTAAATATTTTCTAGGATTACTTATTTTCTTATACTCAAAAACCTCCTTTTTGTGATCTTTAACCATGCCAAGCATGGATTTTTCCTTGATATTTTTAATTTGCTTGATCAATTTGTATTGCTTGGTGTCTATTTTGCTTTTCTCCATGTGTTATCTATGTTGCTTTCCCCTGCCCAATTGCTGCCTTCACTTTGCCATTGATGTGGGTTTTTAGCCAAAGCTGTCCATCTTCTTCACTGTGGAATCGTGACTTTTTAAGCGATCTAAAACTCTGGATCAAGAACTCCCAATTTTAATTTTCATTTTTCTGTCCAACTTTTCCTACCAATCAGTTTTTATTTCTGATAATTTACCTCACCTTTGGAGAATTATCCCTTTCGAAGCAATACTAAGTGTCAATAGATATTACTGGTTGGGGACTCTTCTCTGTTTTTCAATTTGAATGTAATGTAGTCAGTTCCATTCTTTATTTTCCTTTCTTCAATCATATGCCCCCATGTATGTGTCTTCTCTAAACACCTCCAGACTTTTCAGTCACTCTGCATATGACAATCCCCCCACCCCATTTCTCAAAGCCTCTCTCAGAATTCCCCCCTTTATCTGCTATATCCTTTCCAGAAACCATGTGACCAACACTGAATGTGTGTCCACTGCAGGTTATTCTCCAACCCTTTCCTTATGAATCCGAATATTATCTTTGTTTTGCCCACTGGTCCAAATCAGTGAATGTTTCCATAGAGTTGATTTGAGTGACCACACGGTCTTTTCCCTAAAGTGTATTTCTTGCTAGTGCCTATTAAAGTTTCCCACACTATGTATACAAATAGTTGACACAGAGAGCCCCACTGGCAGGAGTAGGTCAGCTGTTTATAATTAATTTCTCTGAATAATTAAAATATCATTTTTCAGTGTGTGAAAAGCCAACAAACTGCTTGACCCATGAGAACAGCCTCTAGTGGGAGATGAACTGTCTGATATCCACATTGTCTCTCCATCCATCGCCCTAGACCCGGTGCATATACAGAAAGTACGGGAACCTACGGTACAAGTAGGAGACGCCCTTCTGCCTCAGAGTTGGACACCTTCTCTGCTGCTCCATGTCAGATTCCAACTCAACCAAATTCACCAACCCCTCCACCTTCATCCTACTGGGCATTCCTGGCCTGGAGACAGACCATGTCTGGATCTCCATCCCATTCTGTGCCATGTACGTCATAGTCGTCTTGGGGAACTTCAGCATCCTGTTCATCGTGAAGAGGGAACCGAGCCTCCATGAGCCCATGTACTATTTCCTCTGCATGCTGGCCATCACTGACCTGGTTCTGTCCACGTCCACTGTGCCCAAAATTCTAGCAATCTTCTGGTTCAATTCCAGGGAGATTGATTTCAATGCCTGCCTTGCCCAGCTGTACTTCATTCACTGCTTCTCAGCGATTGAGTCTGGGATTTTTGTGGCCATGGCTGTGGATCGCTACGTGGCCATCTGCCATCCCCTGAGACATTCCACCATCCTGACAAATAACATGGTGGCCAAGATTGTTCTGGCCGTGGTGCTGCGTGGTAGTATGCTCGCACTGCCCTATCCCTTCTTGGTGAGGCAATGGCCATATTGCAGAACCAACATCATTCCACACACACACTGTGAGCACATGTATGTGGTGAAGCTGGCCTGTGCTGACATCCGCGTCAGTAGTTACTATGGCCTGTTTGTGCTGTTATGTAGGATTGGACTGGATGTGTTTTTTATCACCGTCTCCTATATCCAGATCCTCAGGGCCATTTTCAGCCTCCCAACAAAGGACGCCCGGCTCAAGACTTTCGGAACCTGCGGCTCCCACCTCTGTGTCATCTTAGCCTTTTACATCCCAACTCTCTTCTCTTCCCTCACATCACGATTTGGGCATAATTTGCCACTTCATTTCCACATTTTTATTGCCAACATATACCTCCTGGTTCCACCCATGCTAAACCCCATCATCTACGGGGTGAGGACCAAACAGATCCGGGACAGGCTCCTCCGGCTCTTTACCAATAAAGGGAGTAAAGTTTTCTCCTGGTGCTCTAGGTCTCAGACCAAACTCCATGCAGACCTTCCTGGTGATATGTGTTCGGTCGTCTTCCCTGAAACACTTACTGGACAGTCAAGGAGACATTAAACCTTTTCCTGGTATATTTGTGCTTTCACACTATGACAAACTATGGAATTGATGTATGTACGACTCATTAACATTTTAGGTTGTCACCTTGATAATTGTAATTCTAATTGTAACTGGACATCTGTTACACCTGGACACCTGCCCCTTCCCCACCTTTTCCCCCAAAATCACCACGGCTGCTACACATCTTCCGTCACGATGCCACCAACTTTTGTACCGTTTCCACCAAGGCTTCGCCCCTGTTTCTCAGTCCTCTCCACTTCCCCCTCACTCCCTGGATCAGACATTTGATGGGTCCTCCCTTCTGGGTGCCACCTGGAACTAAGGTAGAGCTGAGCCCTCTGTCTCACCAATCTGGGTTCCCTTTTGCATTGTATGATTGGGACAAGCTACAAAGCCCTCCAACTTGCCTCACACCAACATCCGTGAGCAGGGAACAATCCCAGATGTGTTCATGAGTGCTCTGTCCAGCCACTCAATAACAGTAGAGAAGCTATGGCCACAATACCCTCAGCTCCCGAGCCTAAGACCCCAGAACTCTATTGTCCTGCCCTTGTCAAATCCCGACCAGCATGAATTTATTACCTAGTCCACCACATCTAGAAAGGACAGTGGGTGTGCACCAACTCTGGTGCATGAGTTGAGATTTTTTTCCCTTTGCACTTCAAACAAAACAGTGTGTTATGTAAAACAGAAAATTAGTTTTTAGCTGAAGAAATAGAGCTTTTAATTGATTATAGGTGAAAGGAAATTGTTATTCCTACCTTCTATTTGCTATTCCAAATTTCTGGAAAGCTTTTTTGCTCTGACCCAGGGCAAACAGTTCCCATTGTGCAATGAAGCATGTGAGTCTGTGGCCCTAATTAGGGTCTCTTGGTAGCAGCATATTGGAAATAACAATTTTTTGTACCACAAACAGCAAGACTCTGAGTGTGAACCCCTTATAAATTAAAATAAAAAATGTGTCTTAATATATTTACTATTATAAATGCTGGAGTCAAGGTAGGGTTTGGGGTGGAGGCTGACAACCCATGACCCTCCCCCCATGTAATAACCTTTGTGATCCCCTTAGGGCTTCCAATCATCAGTTTGAGTACCCTGGCTGTGGTGCTATTTCTGAGAGATTTCTATTGTACACATTTCCAGGGGTAACCCTTGTGCTTGTGTGCATTTCCTCAATAAGCCATTAAAATAATTTGGCCTATTTATTCTTGTACCTGAAGGCTGCTTGTGGGTGTTCTCAGTCTCACAACATATTTTAGTAACACATACATAGCTAAACATCAGAACATCACATGTCACTTAGCACATGCCACTTAACAGGATATTAGTGTTAAACAGATAAAGACAGATTAAGACTTTAGAATGAAACCTCACAAGACATTCTTTGTACACAACATACCATCATTATAAGACAGCGGTGAATATGGAGGTGCCATGAAGGATAAGTCTCTGCATTAGCTGGGAATCCGGGATGCTTGGCAGAGGCTGGGATGGCTGTGGTAACTCATAGATAGGGAGATAAACTACATGGCACCCATTGCCTAGTGTCTGAGGCTGAACAGTAAAGCTGTGTCTATCATATGCTCTGCACGACATCTAGAAACTTTTCAGCTAAGGTGCTATACTTATGGAGTGAGTTAAGAAGGGGTAAAGTCATTTCCTAAGGCGATACAGTAGTCAGTGGTAGAGCTGAAAATAAGAACTGGGAGTCCTGACCCCCCAGCACTGAAGTCAGAAGTTGCAAACAATTAGATGTTTATTGGGGTGAACTTCCAGGAAGCTTAAATCTAACTTCCTTTTTCCTTATTTTTGAATCCCAATTGATGTCCTGTTTGCCCAAGTTTATATGGTAATAGTCTCAGCTATACCTTAACTAATCATTTACAGAAATGGACCTAACCAATCCTAACATGATTACTAACTAATTATATCCCAAAACTTTACTTGATTTATACCCAGGAAAATTAATTATACAGCAGACAGAAACAATCACAGAACCAGAAAGAGATCAGACAGACAAACAATAGGGAAGTGGGGACTTCCCTTTCTCTGGAGGTGATAGAATGGATCACCTGTTTATTAAACCCAAATTGCCTTATTTCAGTGTGACTGGAGAGGATGTGACCATTCGCTTCCCAGCTTATGGCTGTTCCTGCAGTTTAGCCAAAGATCTTAGCCTAAAAACAAGGCCTTAGAGCATAGGCCTTTGCAGACAGGCCTGAATATCTACACTAACACAGACATTGGAAATGTTGTTTATGTCTAGACCAGATCAGCTTATTAGTAAAATGGAAAGAGTTAAGAACAGTTACAGTGTTACTGAGCGTGGTGGGAATCTCATATATGAGCACACATTTGAAGACTGCCTCAAATCCTTATCTTGAATAAAGGTCAAGCAAGAAGGCAGAAGGAGTAAGGTAGGATTGGGAGGAAAGGGAAAACACTAAAAGGCCAGAGAAATGTGTGCCTCTCCTTGTAGTACAATCTCACCCATGACTCCTCTCATGGGGCACAAAAGAGGTGGTAATGATGATCCAAGACCAAAGACCCCGAAAATGGAACTTGACCATCAGTTGTAAGGGGTCGGACTATGCGTGTGTATTTTAGTTATATTTGCTGAGGAAGGTGGAGTGGGAACACCTGAAAAACATGGCTCTGAGACATTAGAGTTTGGGACACATGTTTGCTAGAAGCTAACCCCAGTAAACATCATATTGTCTGCACTTTGCACTACTGCTCTTCGACTCTCTGTCTGCATGACAAGAACCAGAGGAGAGGGTGAAGGGAAAACCGTCTCACAGCGGGGTTTGTATGACTAGCAGAACCACATGGTGACTTGCATACATGGATGTCTACAGGGGGAGCCAAACGGAATAGCTGCCCATTCTGACCAAGGTCCTGCCTTTTCCAGGGACCCGGAGACCTTCCCCGATGCCAATAAGATTTTTAATTTACTTTTATCCCTGTCCTCCCAAGCAGCCCCAGTGACTGTGATGCATTCTCAAGTTTCTGTATCAGAGATGAAGTGGAGTCTTGGAGTTCACAGCTCACGTGAGAGGGATCTCACAACCTCCAGCTAGGTCTGGAAACCTCAGATTCACCTTGAGAAGACGGCAAAGGCTCAGTTCCCTCTTTCTGCCTTTCCTCTGCATCCCACCCAACGAGTAGCCCCTGCCAGAGCGTGAGTCCATTTCCCTCTTGGCGTGATGGACAGACCAGGATTATGGAAGGGAAGTCAGGACTCCTGGGTTCTGTGTGTCATCCTGCTCTGTGTGGCCTTGGCCAATTGATGCCTCGCTGTGCCTCAGTTTAACTGTCTGAATAATGAGGATATGTTCATATTGACTTTTCATTATTGAATATTGTGCAGATCCTTCAAGTAAAGGTGCTGCACAGTCTGACGATAGTTACTGATGACAATTACTGATCTCTGTGTGGCCTTAGCCAATTGATGTCTAACTGTGCCTCAGTTTATCTATCTGAATAATGGGGATACATTCATAGTGACTTTCCTTTGTTCAGTGTTTTGCAGATCCTTCAAATAAAGGTGCTGCCCAGTTCGATGACAGTTACTGATGAGAATTACTGATCTCTGATCTCTTAGCAACAGTCCTGTGTGTTAGCAGGAAATATTTGTGTCTCCCCTCAGTCATCTGTCTCCAGATCTGTTTGTCTACTCTCTACTCATTCCTCCTGGTAATTTACAGGGTATCCAGCCCTATGGGGACTTAGGTGTTATCTTTAATTTTCTTCCAAATCATTTTTTTTAAATATACACAAATACACAGAGCAGCCAATTACTCTCTGACTCAGCAGAGAGTCCAAGAGTTTTCATCTCTCTTTGGGAATGTCCTATAATTACTGTTTACTTTGAAAGTTTGATAAATAAACACGGAAGGGCAAACTTGCTTTTCTCCAGCCTGCTTACATTAAGGTGCCTCTTCTCTGCTAGAGACTGAGTGAATCCCACTGGGATTGCACACAGCTATATTATGAATGGTTCACACCAGTGTTTTTGAATCTCAGTGTTGTTGACGCTGGTGTCAGAGAGGTGCGGGACAGGCTACCTGAGGGGGATTCCCAGAGAAGACACTTCAGTCTCAGAATTCACAGGTACCATTTCTTGCTGCTCTACAAACTTAGTGTAATGTGGGTGTCATGGGAGAAAGAGTAAGTTTTTGGTCCTTTCCGCTCTGCACAGACATTAAACATCCCAGAGCTCTTGCCCCAGGGGATGAGTTTGGTTCAATATCACAGGCCAAAATTTCCTTCTTTTCTTTGCATCCCTGCTCATCCCGGCTGATGTCCTTCAGCGCAGAGGTTGCTGTATTTCAGTGGCACAGGGGATCACACAAGGTAATAGGTGGTAGAAATGCAATCCAAGGCCAAATTCTGAGCTCATGGCCCCATAGCTTGCCCAGTCCCAGCTACGGCTAAATCCCTTTGATAAAAACTGAGTAAAGACTTGAGAAGCCAGATGTGTGGTAATATACATAGACTGTCACCTTCTTCTCTTGAATCTCAGGACCCTGGCTGTTAACTGGGCAGGTGCGAGAGCCTGTGGGTAGAGATGTTACCTGACTTTTATCTGCTGGTAAGCACAGAGGTGGAAGGGCTCCTGATGGGATCAACATGTTCAAGACATATGTTCTCTTAGCTTCATTTGAGTAGCTGGCTGAATTTTCTTGCCAGAATGTGTCTAAAAACAATTCAGCTATAAGCAGGAATCCAGCATGGGAAATTTCACTTCCAATGCTTGAAGACTGGAAAACTTCAGCTGAAATCGAGGTCTCTTCATTGAAGATATCAGAAATCCTTAATTAAAGGTGGTGCTCCCAAAGCCACCTACAATTGCCAATATATTTGTGAATTCCATCCAGGTAAGCCCTTCACTCCAATAATGTCTGTGGCAAGGCCAAATATGGATTATGTAGTAAGTCATTTTATTAAATATGGATTGTGTCATATGTTCAGACAGTATATATAATTGAATGCTCTCTAGTTCTTGACTTCCTGGCCTACTTTCTTTACTGATAGATTTAAGGGCTTTATGGTTAGAAGATATCATTAGATGGTCCAGTCTGCCCTTCTTTTATAACACAGGCCATTAAATTTCAGCCATTAACACCTCTATTGAACCCCTTAATTTGTGTATCACCAAGGCTGGTTTCACACCAGGATTTTACACTGTAGAATCATAGAGACTCAGCGTGAGAAGGTACCACAAGAGTGAGCTAGTCTAACCCCTGCCAAGATGCAGGAGATATTCAGTCTAAACCTGTCCCAGCAGATGACTGTACATATTCCTTTTGAAAACATCCAGCAAAAGATCTTCCATAACTTTCCGAGTCATCTGTTCCATTGTCCTGCTGTTGTTATAGTTAGGAGGTTTTTCCTGAAATTTAATCTAAATCTACTATGCTGTAGTTTGAACCCACTGCCTCTTATCCCACGCTCTGCAGCAAGAGACAACAACTTTCCTCCACCTTTTTTAAGGCAGCCTTTCAAGTATCTGAAGACTGTGATCCTGTCCTCACTTCAATCTTCACATTTCCAAACTAAACAAACCTGGTTCCTTCAGGTTGCTTGTATGGTTTGAACTGCATCTCCTGGAACATCTTTGTACCTTCCCTCTGGATCCTTCCTGTTTCCCTACACCCTTCGATGCAGTTGTGATCAACATTGGATAAGGAACTCTAACTGAGGTCTAATCAGCACCAAGTAGAGCAGTCCTATTATCTACTGTTACTTGCATGCTAAGCCTCTATTATGCCACCTAATATTGGCTTTTTTTTTTTTTTTTTTTTGAAACAGCAAAATAAATAAATAAATCCACACCCCTAAGAGATGAAGCTATCTCAACTTAACCCTGGTATAGAAAGCATGAGGTCGAGGGAGGAATCTCTTCCACTGAACTAGCTATCAACCAGATACTCCTATAGAAGATAAATAAATCAAGTGCTTTAAGGCTCTCTCTCTCTGAGTCTGACATTTTCTCCCATCACAAATCATTTTTGTGGGTCTTTTCTGCACCCTCTTCAATCTTTTGAAATGAGTGTCATTTACCAAATGAGGTAAAATACTTCCCCTGCTTCAACTCACCACTCTCCAGTTCATGCACCCAAGGATTGCCTTTTTTGGCCACAGCATCACACTGGGAGTTCACAATGCGTTGGATGTGCACAATGACCCCTAAATCCATTTCAGGGTCCCTGTGTTCCATAACACAGGGCCCTAGTCTGAGGATGAGCCCGGCATCCCCCCTTCCAAGATGAAACTTTGCACTGAATGTATTAAAACGTTATTTTGCATGGGCCCAGCTCACCAAATGTTCCAGATCAGTCAGTACGCCTGCCCCAGCCTCCTCATTGTAACCCCTCTGCCAGTCATTGGGTCCTGCACAAATTTTATGTGCACTGATTTACTATTTGCTTCCAGATCATTGATGAAGATATTGAATGGTATCCAGCCTACAACTGATCTCTAAGCGCCTACTAGAAATACTCCCATTTCCTGACAGTGGTCAATTCACAACTGGTTTTTGAGATCTAGTTTTTAGTCCATTTTTCGTGTGCTATCCTGATCTTGTAGAGTGTTTATCTGTTTATCTGAATATTTTCCCCTACTAAATCAAATGTCTCAGAGAAATTAAGTGTTGGTGCACCTGTGCAGTTGCCTTCATCAACCAAACATACTCTAATTAAATGAAAAAAAATTGGATTATTTGACAAGACCAGGTTTCCATAAACCATGTTGACTGGCATTAGTTATGTTCCTAATTTTTTTACAATAATCCCATACCAGCTTTTCCATAGTTTCCGAATGTCGTGAAATCTTTTTACTTTGAAATTTCCCTTTATGTTTCAATAGTTTATGTTTAACAGAGACCTGCCCTGTATTCAGCACCTTTTTGAAGTGGGGACGGGCTCTGCTTTTGTCTGTCGCTTACTGGTTCTGAATGAGATTTGTGGTTTATCAATCGCTCAGTAACTCAGGTGTAATTCTAAGGGTCTAAGGTAGATGGTGTTTAGCACCCTCTTAACTACTAATTGTCTGGAAAGTGTTTCATCACCTGAGGTGATTTCAGTACATCACAATGTTTATTTCCAAAGGCGGAACAAAACGATTTCTTGAACATATCTGTATTTGTATTGTTTGGTATCTATTAGTATTGCTTATTACCTATTTTGCTTTCCTCCCATTGCTGTGTCCTATGTTGCTTTCCCCTGCATAATTGCTGCCTTCACTTTGCCATTGAAGTGGGTTTTAGCCAAAGTTGTCCTGTTTCTTGACTGTGGAATCGTGACTTTTTAGTTATCAAAAGCTCTCGTTCAAGAACTTCCAATTTTCATTCCCATTTTTCTGTCCAACTTTTCCTCCAAATCAATTTTTCTAATAATTTGCTGCAGCTTTGGGGAATTGCCCCTTTTGAAACACTAAGTGTCTATAAATAAGAAGAGGAAGACATTGTAGCACCTTAGAGACTAACCAGTTTATCTCAGCATAACTATAGCCCACAAAAGCTTATGCTGAAATAAACTGGTTAGTCTCTAAGGTGCTACAAAGTCTTCCTCGTCTTATTTACGGATACAGACTAACACGGCTGCTAATCTTAAAAGTGTCTATAGAGATTAGTGGTTGGGGACTCTTTTCTTTTTCTCAATTTGAATATAACGTACTCAGTTCCATTCTTTATTTTCCTTTCCTCAGTCATATGCCCCCTTGTATGTGTCTTCTCTGAACAGTCCCAGACTTTTCAGTCACTCTGTATATGGCAGCCTGCCCCATTCTCAAAGTCTGTCTCAGAATTCCCCTTTCTTCTGCTGTATCCTTTATAGAAACTGGGTGAGCAAAACTTAGTGTTTGTCCGCACCAGGCTATCCTCCAACCCTTTCCTTATGCATCCAAGCATTGTCTTTGTTTTGTCCTTTGCTGCATATGAGCTGGTGTTTCCATAGAATTGCCATCAGTGACAACAAGGAGTATTCATTCCCTGAGGTGTATTTTCTGCAGGTGCCTTTTAAGGTTTCCCGTGCAAAAAAATGTACGAATTATTGATTCAGAGAGCCCCATTGGTGTAAGTAAGGTCACTCATTTATAATTCATTTATCTGAATAATGAAAATGTCATTTTTCAATGTGTGAGGAGCCATCAAACTGCTTCACCCACGAGAACAACCTCCAGTGGTGGATGAACTGTTTGATATTCACACTGTCTCTCCATCCAGGCAGTTGCACCTTGACCATCTCCCTAGATCCAGGGCATATACAGAAAGTCACGGGAACATAAGGTACAAGCAGGAGACTCCCTTCTGCCTCAGAGTTGGACACCTTCTCCCCTGCTCCATGTCAGATTCTAACACAACCGAATTCACCAACCCCTCCACCTTCATCCTGTTGGGCATTCCCAGCCTTGAGGCAGCCCATGTCTGGATCTCCATCCCCTTCTGTGCAATGTACATCATACTTATCTTGGGGAACTTCACCATCCTGTTCATTGTGAAGAGGGAGCCAAGCCTCCATGTGCCCATGTACTATTTCCTCTGCATGCTGGCTGTCACTGACCTCGGCCTGTCAACATCCACCGTGCCCAAAATTCTGGCAATCTTCTGGTTCAATTCCAGGGAGATCAATTTTAGTGCCTGTCTCACCCAGATGTACTTCATTCACTGCTTCTCAGCGATTGAGTCTGGTATCTTTGTGGCCATGGCTGTGGATCGTTATGTGGCCATCTGTGATCCCCTGAGACATTCCACCATCCTGACAAACAGCATGGTGGCCAAGATTGGTCTGGCAATGGTGCTGCGTGGTGGCCTACTTGTACTTCCCTATCCTTTCCTGGCAAGGCGTTGGCCATATTGCAGAAGCAACATAATCCCCCTTACGCACTGTGAGCACATAGAAGTGGTGAAGCTGGCCTGTGCCGACATCCGAGTCAGTAGTTACTATGGCCTATTTGTGCTCTTATGTAGAGTTGGCCTGGATGTGTTTTTTATTGCCGTGTCCTATACCCAGATCCTCAGGGCCATCTTCAGACTCCCCACAAAGGACGCCCGACTCAAGACTTTTGGGACCTGCGGCTCCCACCTCTGTACCATCTTAGCCTTTTACATCCCAACTCTCTTCTCTTCCCTCACATCCCGATTTGGGCGCAATTTGCCCCTTCATTTCCATGTTTTTATTTCCAACATGTACCTCCTGGTGCCTCCCATGCTAAACCCCATCATCTACGGGGTGAGGACCAAACAGATCCGGGACAGGCTCCTCCAGCTCTTTACTCAGAAAGGGACTAAAGTTTCCTCCTGGAGCTCTAGGTCTGAGACCAAGCTCCACGCAGACCTTTCTGGTCACATGGTGCTGGACCGTCTTCCCTGAATCACTTACTGGATAGTCAGAGACATTAAACTCTTTCCTGGCCTTACTGTACTTTCTCAGCATGACATATGGAATTGTTGAATGTACAACTCATTAACACGTATGGTTGTCACCTTACTAATTGTAATTCTAATTGTCCCTGGACACCTGTTACATCTGAACACCTGCCCCTTTCTGCACCTTGTCTTCCAAAATCCCCACCGCTGCTCCACATCGTTCATCAGGGCTCCACCGTCTTCTGTGCCTTTTCCCCCAAGTCTCTGCCCCTGTTTCTCACTCCTCTCCACTCCCCCATCACTCTCTGGATGATCTATTTGATCGGTCCTCCTCCCTGGGCTGCCACCTGAAACTGAGCTAGAGCTGAGCACTCTGTCTCACTAATCCGGGTTCCCTGTTGCATTGTAAAATTCAGACAAGTTGCCTCACATCAACATCCATGAATAAAGACCACATCTAGATGTGTTCATGACTGCTCTGGCCAGCAAATCACTAAATAACAGTAGAGAAGCTACGGCAATACTCTCAGCTCCCCAGACTAAGACCCCAGGGCTCTATTGTCCTGCCCTGGTCAAAACCCAACCAGTACGAATTTATTACCCAGTCCGCAACATCCACAAAGGAAAGGGAACGTGCACCGACTCTTGTGCATGAGTTGAGATTTTCCCCCTTTGCATTTCAAACAAAACAGTCTGTTAGGTAAAGCATAAAATAGTGTGTGTGTGTGTGGGGGGGGGGGTTGGCTACAGAAGGAGAGCTTTAAAATGATTATAGGTTAATTGAAACAGATCTAAGTAGAAAAAAAAAACAATCTAAGCTTAATGTGCTAGTTAGTGTTTGACTCAAGCAGGGTTTCACCCAATGAGGTCATACAAGCAGGTTATATTTTTCAGGTAGGCTTTCCTCTTTCCTGCCTCTGACCAGCATTGTCCCCCAGTTCTGTTTTTTTTTTTTTTTCCTTTCAGGTGGTTATTATAGGGAGAATGATGACTCCGTCATGTTATTCCTCCCTTTTGTGTCTTTTTCCAAAATTGCTAGAAAGCCCTTTTGCTGTGACCCGGGTCAAACCGTTCCCATTGTACAGTGCAGCATGTGACTCTGAGGCCCCAATTAAGGTCTTTGGGTAGCAGCGTACTGGAAAAAATAAACTTTTGTACCGCCGACCCCTTTCACACAGCAAACCTCTGAGTGCGACCCCTTTATAAATAAAAAACACTTTTAAATATATTTACCATTATAAATGCTGGGGAAAAGTGGGGTTTGGGGTGGAGGCTGTAATAACCCCCATGTAATAACCTTGTGACCTTCTTTTGGGTCCCAACCCCCACTTTGATACTCCTGGTGTAGTGCTATTTTGGAGAGGTTTCTCTTGTACACATTTCCTGGGGTAACCCTTGTGCTTGTGTGCATTCCCTCTATAAGCCATTAAGATAATTTGGCGTATTTATTGTTGTACCTGAAAGCTGCTTGTAGGTGTCCTCAATCTCACAACATATGTTAGTAGCACATACATAGTTAAACATCATAACTTCATATACAATGACAGCACGTGTCACTTAACAGGCTATTAGTGTTAAACAGATAAAGACTTTTAGAATGAAACCTCACAAGGTGTCTTTTATATACAACATACCTTCAGTATAGGGCAGTGATGAATAGGGGGGTGTCAGGTGCCACAAATCTCCACCTTTCCCCAGCTGCCCCCCAGTTGTTCTCCCTCCACTCCAGGACTGGAATGGATACTACTGCAGCCTGACAAGGAGCCCACGGTGAGTGAAGGCAAGACACAGCACTGGGGCCGACAAGCCAGCTGGAATGTTGAGGGCCAGGAAGCCGTAGAAAAGCAGCTAAGGGTTGGGAACAGGGTTCTGAGCGGGGATATGAATCATACATCTTGGGTGCCCTAAAGCTCAACTACAAAGTCCCATTGTGTGGCTGATTTCCTTAACTTTCAGCTCCCTTTTGCTCTTCCCCCTGGGAAAATGTAGCCCTTTGCCCTTAGACTGACATTGGAGGCAGGATAGGGATCAGCTTTGAAGCTAGGGGGACAACAGCTGAGAGAGGTGGAAGGATACGTCCCTGCATGAGCTGGGAAGGCGGGATGATGGACAGAGGCCGGGGTGGCTGCGGTAGCTCACAGGGAGGGAGATAAATGGCACAGCTTCCATTAGCCTGCTATTTACACACCTACATGGCACCTTGTGTGGAACTACTGGGCACCCATTGCCCAGGGCCCAAAGCTGAACAGTGAAGCTGAGTTAACATGTTCTGCATGATTCTTTTGATCCCATCATCTAGAAGCTCTCTAGCTAAGCTGCTGGTCAGCTTTCCCCATGTCATGGACAAGCCGAGGTAAAGTGATTTCCCAAGGCCACACAATGAGTCAGTGGCAGAGCTGGGAGTAACGGGGAGTCCTGACCCCCAGCACCATTGCTCTGGCTAGGAACTGGCACTGCCCCTCTCCTATCAGTACATCACCAATAACCATAATTTCAGACACAAAGATGATACACGCATATAAACAGCAGAGTCATACTTAGCAAATCACAGCTTTCCCATTGACACCTGACAGGACACACTTTGTACAATATTGGTTTCATGTGTATGTAAATTGTAGCAACAATGATAAAAATGGTCATGTTCACTCATACAGCATCACCCACAATAGTGCTACAGCTGCTAGCCACCTACAGAAGGGGCATTGCCCATGTTGTATCAGCAGAAGCAGCTGGGACACTAGAGCTCCTGGAGGATGGGAAGAGCCGATAAAAACCTGTTTTACTGTAGGGAGCCTGTTCCTGGTACAGAGAAAGGGGGAAGGAGTTCTTTAAAAGAGAGAGATTGGGGTCTGTAAACTTGGCTGTTTCCTCCAAGGGTTTCCATCCGGCCCCTTGCCATTGAACAACCTTAACTGGTGTTTGACTAAAGCATCTTCCAGAAATCTGCCCAGAGCTAGATCCACAAAGGCACTCAGGTAAACAGTGAACTGAGACACCACTGTCTTTCTCAAATCCCGACTCATTTGCTGCCTGACCCAGCAGGAGCCTAAGGTTCAGCCAGTAGCCAGCATGAGCCAACCTGAGTGCTGACGCTACTCCTCATCTAATGAGGCAGGATTATCCAATGTTATGTTCCCCTGCTCATCTCACCAGCAAACCCGATCTGTTAGGGGTTCTCAGACCACACCTCCTGGATGGGGCCTTGCAGGTTGGGAGGGAGTGTGTTTGTGTGTGAGTGTGCAGGTGTGTGTGTATGCACGCACCCCCAGATAATCCCATAGCCCAGCAGTTTAGTGCCCTCACTAGAAATGTGGGAGAACCAGATTCAAATCCCTGCTCCGCTTTAGCTTTATTTGTGCAGGAACTCCAGCTAGACAGACTGACAGGCCCACTGTGACAGTGTACCCCAGAAGGCTTTATTAGGGGGTGCCTATAAATGTGTGTATGCTACAACTGTAATATGCTTTTGCTACAAATGCCATGTAACATATCTATGTAAAGGGAATGATCCGCTGGATCTGTTCATCCTATTTGTATGTATGTGTCTGTTTTGTATTCAAAGTTATGAATATTGGCCATGTGCTTGGTTAGTTGTAAATAGACTTTGGAAAGAAGCTGGGCAGCTCTCTGAGAAGAAAAAAAAAAACTATTCTTAGTAAAAGCCCAATCAAGCTAACAATGAACTTTGTAGACACCTGTCCACACCCAACCTTCCCCGGGAATGTTGCCTGGATGGTAATGAATGGAGTCTGGCTCAGACATGTGACTGGACCATGTGGCTTTGCAACTCCATTTTACAACTGGACTCTGCATAGGAAGGAGGAGGGGGTCTCCACACACAAGAGCATGTCTATATAAATCCTGGAGAGACCTCTCCATTTTGTCTTCAGCTGGCTCAAGGAACAGCCTCTCCACCCCTCAAGGATTCCTGAAGGAAACTGGAACAGAGGACAGTGACTGTAGGGGGGTGCGAGTGATAGCTGGACCCAGACTAACAGGGAGATTAGTCTCAAAGAAGAAATTCACTGTAACATCTGAGGATGAGGCTTTTTACTGTATTAGTGTTAGATCTGCATGTTTTATTTTATTTCATTTGGTAATTCATTTTGTTCTGTCTGTTACTACTTGGAACCACTGAAATCCTACTTCCTGTCTTTATTAAAATCATGTTTTACTTATTAATTCACGTGGAGTATGTGTTGGTACCTGAGGGGGACAAACAGCTGTGCATATCTCTCTATCAATGTTAGAGGGTGAACAATCTATGAGTTTGCCCTGTATAAGCTTTATACAGGGTAAAATGGATTTATTCAGGGTTTGGACCCCACTGTGGGTTGAGTGTCTGAGTGCAGAAAAGGAGGAACGGTTCCTAACCAGTTTCGATGCAAGCCCACAACTGTTGGGGGACGCGGCTCAGACCTGGGTCTGGTTCTGCAGCAGGCTAGCGAGTCTGACTCAAACCAGGCAGGGTTCCGAGGTCCCAAGCTGTTGGGGCAGGAAAACAGAGGCAGGAGTAGCCTCTAAGGGGCAGTTTCTAAGGGGGTTTCTGTGACCCCAACCCATCACACCCACCCAAAATCACCATTTGACTGGTGGTCTGTGCACTCGTGGGATGTAGGAGATCTGTTTTTAAGCCCCTGCTCTGACTCAGGTAGAGCAAAGATTTTGGGATCTGTGTCTCCCATGTCTCTCTCAGGTCTCTTATGAGAAAGCTCTGACTTGTCCTAGGCAACCTAGCTCCAGGAGATGGTTCACAGCTGGTAATCCCACATGGAAATAGCCAGCTCTCTCCAGCCCATCATCTTGGCCTGGAGACCTAAATAAATCAGAGTTAAGTTCTTATGGACCATGCAGGGGCCTTAGAGACCAGAGTGCCTGAACTAGAGGAGATAAGGGAGATAGGGAGGTACGTAGATACGACTTCCCAGGACAAAGTAGAATGGTCCCATCCCTGGTCTCATAACCTCTGTGCTGTTGCAGAGAGTGAAAGCCTCAGAGAAGGAGAACATGAAACTGGAGCAATTGGACCCTCCTTCCAGATGATGTCATGGGACCCTCTCATACTGAGGATCTCTCTCCAGGGGAGGAACTGCAGGTATTAGGAAGAGACAGATAATAGTTGTAGGTGTGGGGGTTAATCATTAGAAACATAGATAGCTTGTGTTAGGAGTGTTGGTGCCAATGCAGGATTCAGGCCTGTAGTTTCTCCTGTGCTAGTATTTTGCTTATCTGTTTGGTTTTTGATAGATATACATTTTACTAGTATGTGTGAACAAAGAATTTTTACTAAAAACAAAGGCAGACTGTTAAAGGCACAGGCTTTTCAGTGGTTTGACTGTCAGAGTGTCACTCAGTTGTGTCTCCTCGGTCTCGACCATACTGGGATGTGGGGGCGCGTAGGCCCAGCTTGAGAGAATACAGGATGATCAACAGTCTGTCATGTGTGCACTAAGACTTCAAGGGGTTTCTGTGGTAAATCTGATTCTTCTTTTTTCTGGTCTGGCCCATGAACCTCATATGTCCCACGCAGCAGACTACTCCAAAAGGGCTCTGCCAACAGGTGAATATCTTAAACTCCTCCAAGGGAAGAGGAGGAGCATGTCCCTGGGTTCAAACATGTGGTCCCAGGTCCCTGATTGTAGTTTCACTCTTTGACTCCTTGAGTCACTTGCCAGTTTTCTTTCGCAAGGGCTCCTGCCTGAGCCATGCATCACTGCAACTGCTTGACAAACTGCAAGAGTCCCTGCATGGTCAATGGGGTGTGTTACCAGGCATCTTTCATTAGAACCAACAGGCCATGGGGCTGAGGACCATACAGGAACTCAAAGAGGGAGAATTTGGTGGATGATTGGGGCACTCTCCTGACAGAAGTGAGATCAACTGGCCCCACCAGTGTAATTCTTGTGGGGAAAACATTTTTAGCATGTCTCTTCGGGTCCCGTTAAGAGCTCAGCCAGGCCGTTAGTCTGGGAGTAGTACACTGAGATCTGTAAACCGTTATGCTCGGGCACTGAGATCTGTAGACCGTTATGCTCGGGCACTGAGATCTGTAAATCGCTATGCTCAGGCACTGCTGCTACTAGTGTGAGGCTGGATTGTGATGTGGCTGACTATGAAGTATAGACTATGATGGTGTCATGCGGGGAGGTGGCGCCTTACCCAATCTCGGGGGACATGTAGGCCGCGGTGTTGGGTTGTAGTCTCCCCGAGGTTGTTAGCTCCCAAGGGATGAAGTGCCAATGTCTGTCCTGCGCCCAAAGCTCTGAAGGTATGACGGATGACCGAGATTTAGGGTGAGAACTAGTTTATTGCTTATGACCGCCAATCAATCTGGTTTACAATAGACCCAACTACCACAAGGTTACAATAACATTTATGACTATGATCACGGACAACACGATGCAACAATGACAACAATTACACATTCAAGATTCTGCATTCATTCTGTACTGCCTCCCTAGAGTTTCTGCCCCGGTGAGGCCTTCGGTCCACCTGGCCTGACTCTATCGGCTACCGGGTCTCTGTCTGATCAGTTTATGGACATCCCTATCGGCCCTGTGGTCCTACCGGACGGCAGTTTCGATCCCGTCTCACGTACTCCCACTGACCTGGGTCCCTCCCAGCGTGGCTACCGGATCCGTATGCTCACCCTTCTGTTGGTATTTGGTGGATGAGATGAGGTTCCCTTACTTCGGGTCATGAGTCCGAGTTCGGGTCCTGAGTCTGCTCTCCTGGCTGGTCTCTGGGGCGAGTCTGCAATTTGCTGGCCCATTCCCTGCTATACTTATCTAGGGGGGCCTGCGGATTTTTGCCTGTTCTGGCCTTCCCTCTAATTGGTCCCTTTTTGGTTCCCCTTTTTTGGGCCCTTCTCTAAGTGGTCTCTTTTTGGTTCCTCTTCTTGGCCCCCTCTCTGAGTGTTCCCTTTTTGGTTCCTCTTCTAACGGGGCCTTCTGTGATTGTTCCCTTTTCTAGGCTGACTACGGACTGTTCTTTGTTTGGTACCTTTTGGGTGGGCTGTCCTGCACTTTTCGTATCTCCTTTCTGCTTGTACCCTTTTCTCTGGGAGCTCTGGAGGTTCCTGGTTACGGTGACAATGCTACCACAACTGGCAGGGTGCTCTGGAAGTTCCAGGTTACCGTGACAACGCGACTGCAACCTGTCGACCGCTGTCAGCATGTTGCATCCATCTCGACCGCACAGACCCTCTATGTATACATTCCTACGCCATTGCTACATATTCTTACACCATTGCTACTGCTGCTATATTGCTAAGTTATTAAGCCTTTCATTAAGCTAGCCTATACACTTAATTCCTGGCCTCCGGATCCTGGCCTGGCCTGAACCAGGAGTCATGATATTCTCCTCATAGCCTCCACATCAAATCCCACTTTCCCCCCAGCATTTCCGATGGTAAATATATTTAAAAGTGTTTTTAATTTATAAGGGGGTCGCACTCAGACTTTTGCAGAGTGAGAGAGGTCAGTGGATCAAAAGTTGATTATTTCTAATATGCTGCTACCAAAAGACCCTAATTAGGGCTGAAGATTCACATACTGCACTGTACAATGGGAACTGTTTGACCCAGGTCACACCAAAATGCCTTTCCAGCAACTTGGAAGAAGACATAAAAGGGAGGAATAACATGATGATGGAATTGCCATTGTCCCTTTAAGAGTACAGCTGAAAATAGTGGAGGAAAAATACAGAACTGGGGGAAAATGCTGGTCCTACGCAGGAAAGAAGGAAGCCAGTCTGAGAAAAATAACCTGTTTGTATGATCTAACTGGTTGAGATACTGCTCGACTCTAACATTAACTAGGACATTAAACTTAGATTGTGGTTTCATTTTATTTCTCATGGTAAGCTACTTAGAACCATTTCTTTTCAATTATAATCACTTAAAATCTCTTTTTCTGTAGCTAAAAAACCCTGTTTTCTGTTTTACCTAATAGCTTATGTTGCTTGAAGGACAAAGAGGAAAAATCTTAGCTGATAAACAAGAATCAGTGCACATCCACTTTCCTTTGTAGATGTAGTGGACTGGGTAATAAATCCTACTGGTCAGGTTTTTACCAGGGCAGGACAGTAGAGGTCTGGGGGTCTTAGGCTGGGGAGCTGAGGGTGTTGCGGCCATAGCTTATCTACTGCGGTTTTGTGTGTGTCTGACCAGAGCAGTCATGAACACATCTGGGGGTGGTTGCTGCTTGTGGATGTTGATGTGAGGCAAGTTGGAGGGCTTTGCAGCTTGTCCCAATCTTACAATACAAGAGGGAACCATGACTGGTGAGACCGAGGGCTCAGCTGTACCTTAGTTATAGGTGGTAACCCAGGGGTAAGGACCCATCACATAGATGTTCCAGAGATGACAGGGGAATGTAAAGGAGTGAAAAACAGAGGTGAACCCTTGGGGAAAAAGGCACAGAAGTGGGTGGAGTCTTGACACAAGATGTCGAGCAGCGGTGGGGATTTGCGGGGACAAGGGGAAAGGTGCAGATGTCGAGGTGTAACAGGTATCCAGTTACAATTAGAATTACAATTAGAAAGGTGACAACCATATTCGTTATTGAGTTCTACATACACCAGTTCCATAGTATTTCATGATGAGAAAATACAGTAAGGCCAGGAAAGAGTTTAATATCTCTTTGACTGTCTAGTAAGTGATTCAGGGAAGACGGTCCAGCATCATGTCACCAGAAAGGTCTATATGGACCTTGGTCTCAGACCTAGAGCTCCAGGAGAAAACTTTAGTCCCTTTATGAGTAAAGAGCTGGAGCAGCCTGTCCCGGATCTGTTTGGTCCTCACCCCATAGATGATGGGGTTTAGCATGGGGGGCACCAGGAGATACATGTTGGAAATAAAAATTTGTGAATGAAGGGGCAAATTGTGTCCAAATCGGGATGTGAGGGAAGAGAAGAGAGTTGGGATGTAAAAGGCTGAGTTGACACAAAGGTGGGAGCCACAGGTCCCAAAAGTCTTGAGCCGGGCTTCCTTTGTGGGGAGTCTGAAGATGGCCCTGAGAATCTGGGTATAGGACAAGGCAATAAAAAACACATCCAGACCAATCCTACATAACAGCACAAATAGGCCATAGTAACTACTGACGCGGATGTCGGCCAGCTTCACCACAGCCATGTGCTCACAGTGTGTATGGGGGATGATGTTGGTTCTGCAATATGGCCACTGGCTCACCAGGAAGGGATAGGGCAGTGAGAGCAGGATGCCACGGAACAGAACGGCCAGGCCAATCTTGGCCACCATGCAGTTTGTCAGGATGGTGGAATGTCTCAGGGGATGGCAGATGGCTACATAACGATCCACAGCCATGGCCACAAAGATTCCAGACTCAATCGCTGAGAAGCAGTGAATGAAGTACAGCTGGGTGAGGCAAGCACTGAAATCGATCTCCCGGGAATTGAACCAGAAGATTGGCAGAATTTTAGGCATGGTGGACGTTGACAGGACCAGGTCGGTGACGGCCAGCATGCAGAGGAAATAGTACATGGGCTCATGGAGGCTCGGCTCCCTCTTGACAATGAAGAGGAGGGTGAAGTTCCCCAAGATGACTATGATGTACATGGTGCAGAAGGGGATGGAGATCCAGACATGGTCTGTCTCCAGGCCAGGAATGCCCATCAGGATGAAAGTGGAGGGGTTGGTGAATTTGGTTGAGTTGGAATCTGACATGGAGCAGCAGAGAAGGTGTCCAACTCTGAGGCAGAACGGTGTCTTCTACTTGTATCATATGTTCCCCTGACTTTCTGTATATGCTCAGGGTCAAGGGTGATGGTCGCAGTGAAACTGCCTGGATGGAGAGACAGTGTGAATATCAGATAGTTTTTGTAGTACCGGAGGCTGTTCTCATGGGTGAAGCAGTTTGATGGCTCTTCACACACTGAAAAATGACATTTTCTTTAATCAGAGAAATGAATTATAAACAACCAACCCTACTAATGCCAATGAGCCTCGCTGCATCAAAAATTTGTATACCCTGTGGTTTGGGAAACCTTAATAGTCACTAGCAGGAAATACACTTTAGGGAAAAGACTTCGTTGTCACTGATGGCAACTCTATGGGAACACCAGCTCATTCACAGCAGTGGGCAAAACAAAGACAATGTTTGGATGAGTAAAGAAAGGATTGCAGTGGATACAGACCCGGCTTTGGTCACCCAGTTTCTGTAAATGGGAACTGTGAGACAATCTTTGAGAAAGGGGGAGGCTGCCATATGCAGAGTGACTGAAAAGTCATGGGGTGTTTACAGAAGAGGCATACAAGCGTGCATATGACTGAGGAAAGGAAAATAAAGAATGGAACTGACTACATTACATTCAAATTGAGAAATAGAGAGTTGTCCCCAATCTGCAATATCTATAGATACTTAGTTCTTCAAATGGGTTAATTCCCCAAAGCTGCAGGAAATTATAAGAAAATCTGATTGGGAGGAAAAGTTGGACAGAAAAATGAAAATGAAAATTGGGAGTTCTTGAACGAGAGTTTTTGATCGCTTAAAAACTCACGATTCCACAGTCAAGAAAGGGGACATCTTTGGCTAAAACCTATTTCAGTGGCAAAGTGAAGACAGCAAGTAGGCAGGGGAAAGCAACATAGGTCAAATGGGAGAAAAGCAAAATAGATACCAAACAATACCAATAAAGATGTGTTCAAGAAATAGTTTTCTTCTGCATGTGGAAAGTAGCAGTGTGATGTACTCATATCACCTCAGGTGATGAAAATCTTTCCAGACCTTTAGTAGTCAAGGAGGGTGTTAAACAGCATCTGCAGAAGAAACTTAGAAGAAACATGGTCTATGGAAAATACGTTTTTACAAATAATCCAAATTTTGTCATTTAATTGAGAGTACAAGTTTGGTTGATCAAGGGATCTGTGCAGATGCACTGAACCTTAATTTCTCTGAGACATTTGATTTAGTAGGGGAAAATATTTAAATAAACAAATATACACACTACAATACCCTTGGAGCACACATAAAATTAACTAAAAACTAGCTAACTGACATCTTAGAAACCAGTTGCCTATTGACCGTGGTCAGGGAATGAAGGTGTTTCTAGTAGGGTACTATAGGGATCAGTTCTAGGACAGTTGTCATTCAATATACTCATCAATGATCTGGAAGCAAATAGAAAAGAAGTGCAGACAAAAATTGTGGATGACTGTAGGGAGGCTGGGTGGCCTCCCTCTGAGCCCGAGGGAACAGAACCCCCCTGGCGGCCGGAGTGGGCAGGCCCTGACCAAGCTGGCCCCGCCCCCAGGAAGCGGAAGGGTGGGGCAGGAAGTCCAAAGGGCAGGGCCCGCAGCTCAGTCAGGGCTGCCCGGGGGAAGGAGGCAGACGCAGGCCGCGGGCTGCTCCCTCCCTCCCCTGCTGCCAAGCCAGGGAGCCCTGACCTAGGGGACAGCCTGCGGCTTCCAGACCTGCCGGCGGCCGAATACCCCGAGGAGCTCCCAGACACCGGCCGGGACCCGTGGCCAACGGAGGCGGACGCTGCAGGAGAACCCCCGTGGCTAGCAGCTGAAGACCCCGAGGTACTGCCGGAGCCCGACAGTGACCCATGGGCACCCGAGGCGGCCGCTGACGGGGACCCAGAACCCCCACTCACTGAGGATCCTGACGACTGCTGGTGCCCACTCGATTGTGAGTTACACCCTAAACTCTAGCGAGCGCTCCCCTGCCTGAGGGGCGCGCTCTTAACTCCCTGGGCGCTCCC
>ML677393.1:2105332-2149303 GCA_007922305.1 Dermatemys mawii | reverse complement strand
TCTTAACTCCCTGGGCGCTCCCCTGCCTGAGGGGCGCGCTCTTAACTGTGTGGGCGCTCCCCTGCCTGAGGGGCGCGCTAGCAACTCTGTAGGCGCTCCCCTGCCTGAGGGGCGCGCTATTAACTCCCTGGGCGCTCCCCTGCCTGAGGGGCGCGCTAGCAACTCTGTGGGTGCTCCCCTGCCTGAGGGGCGCTCTAATAACTCTGTAGGCGCTCCCCTGCCTGAGGGGCGCGCTATTAACTCCCTGGGCGCTCCCCTGCCTGAGGGGCGCGCGGACAACTGTGTGGGCGCTCCCCTGCCTGAGGGGCGTGCTATCAACTGTGTGGGCGCTCCCCTGCCTGAGGGGCGCGCTATCAACTTTGTGGGCGCTCCCCTGCCTGAGGGGCGCGCGGATAACTTTGTGGGTGCCCCACCTCCACCGCTAATTCCCTGGTGACCAGGAGGTGGGGCCGACGTGCGGAAGCGAGCCAGCAGCGCCCCACCACCCCTGTGGCCTGGGGGCCCACTACGGACTCGCTTACAATGACCCAAAGATTGCCAGAGTGATTACAATGAGGCCAGGGCAGGCATATTGACTGATCTGGAGCATTTGGTGAGCTTGGCTCATGCAAAATAAAAAGTGTTAATGCACTCAACTGCAAAGCTATCATCTAGAAAGGTTAATGCTGATCTTCAGACTAGGGCACTATCGTATGGAATGTAGTGACAGTGAAATGGATTTAGGGGTCACTGTGGACACCCAACTATCTGTGAGCTCCCAGTATGATGCTGTGGACAAAAGGATTGACACTATCTTTAGATGCATAGATTGCCAGAGTGGTGAGTTGGAGCAGGGCAAGTAATTTACCTCGCAAATGGCACAGGTGGTAACCGAGTCCAGTTCTAGGGTCCTGATTTCAAAGAGATGTTATAAAATTGGAGAGGTTGCAGAAAAGACTCACAAAAATAATTTGAGGTGGGAGAAAATGAAAAGAATCAGGTTCTTTAATCTTGCAGAGAAAGGCAGAGCAAGACTCAATGATTGGAAGCTGAAGTCAGACAAATTCTAGTTGGAAATAAGTGCCAAATATTAAGCACTGGGGAGATTAACCACTGGAGAACATTGTAAAGAGAACTGGTGGATTCTACAGCTCCGCATGTCTGCAGCCCAGAATGGGTACTTTCCTGGAAGATCTGCTCGAGGTCTTGTCTACAGTTAAAATGCTGCAAAGGCTGTCTTACTGCAGACTCTACTTACACCAACAGCAGGGGTTGTCTTGGCAGTGTAAGTAATCCAGCTTTCCAAGAGCGGATAGCTAGTTCAGTGGAAGAATTCCTCCCTCAATCTCATGCTGTCTATAACTGGGTTAGGATAATCTGGCATCATCTCTTAGGGGTGTGGAATATTTTTTTAGGTTTCTAAAAATACAGCAATGTTAAGTTGCATTAATAGAGGCTTAGCATGCAAGTAACAGTAGTTGATAGCACTGCTGTACTTGGTGCTGGTTAGACCTCAGTTGGAGAACTATGCACAGTTTTGATCATGACTGTATAGAAGGGTATAGGGAAAATGGAAAGGATCTAGAGGGAAGGCACAAAGATATTCCAGGAGATTTAATGCAAGCCATATGAGTAAGCTGAAGGAACTGGCTGTGTTTAGTCTGGAAAAGCGGAGGTTGAATGGGAGACATGACCACAGTCTTCAGATATTTGAAAGGCTGCAATAAAAACAGTGGAAGAAAGTTGTTCTTTCTTGCTGCAAAGTGCAGGGCAAGAGGCAACAGGTTCAAACTACAGCATAACAGATTTAGATTAACATTCCAGCAAAACCTCCAAACTACAACAATTACAGCACAATGAAACAGATGACTTGGAAGGTTATGGAACCTCCTTTGCTGGATGTACTCTATAGGAGAAGGGACAGCCATCTGTCTGGGATGGTTTAGACTGAACACCTCCTGCATCTTGGCAGGGAGTCAGAGTAGCTCCCTCTTGTGGTACCTTCTCTCTCTGTGTCTCTATGATTCGACAGTGCAAAATCCTGGTGTGAACCAGGCCTTGGTGACACACAAGTTAAGGGGCTTAGTACAGGGGTAACTGAGTGAAATGTTATGGCCTTGCTTCTCAGGTCTTTGCTCAGTTTTTATGCAGGGGAGTTTTGCCATAGTGGGGCCTGGGTGAGTTACGGGCCATGGCCTCAGAATTTGACCTTGTATTGTACTTCTACCACCTTTCACTTTGAATGATCCCCTGGGCCACTGAAATACAGCAACCTCGGCACTGAAGGACATCAGCCGGGACAGGCAGGGATGTAAAGAAAAGAAGGAGATTTTGGCCAGTGATATTGGAGCAAACTCATCTCCAGTGGCAAGGGGCCTTGGATGTTTAATGGCTGTGCAGAGTGGAAAAGACCATTATTTTACGCTCTATCCCATGACACCCACGTTACACTGAGTTTGCAGAGCAGGTGAGTGTCTCAGCAAGAAATGGTACCTGTGATATCTGAGACGGAAGTGCCTTCCCTGGGAATCCCTCACAGGTAGCTGAGTCTTACACCTCTCTCTGCCCACTATCTTCAGCAAGATCCCACACCAACACCCAACACATGGGTGTGCACTGTTTATAACAGAGCTCTGTGCAATCCCGGTGGGGTTCACTCAACTCCGAGCAGAGAAGCAGCACCTGAATGGAAGCAGGCTGGAGAAAAGCCAGTCTGCACTTCTGTGTTATTTATCCAGTTTTTGAAATAAACAGTAATTATGGGACTTTCCCTGAGGGAGGTGAGAACTCTTGGACTCTGTGCTGAGTCACAGAGGAATTGGCCACTTTGAGTATTTGTGTATATTTAAAAAACTATAATTGGTTAGGAAGAAAATTAAGGATAACACCTATGTCTCCATAGCATATGATACCCTGTAAATTGCCAAGAGGGATAGGGAGATAGTAGTTAAACAGATCTGAAGACAGTTGAGTAAGGAAAGACACAAATATTTTCTGCTAACACAGGGGACTGTTGCTAAGAGATCAGTAATTCTCATCAGTAACTATCATCATACTGTGGAACACCTTTCTTTGAACAACCAGCTAAACATCTAACAAAGGAGAGTTGCTATGAATGTACCCCTATTATCCAGATAGTTAAGCTGAGTCACAGTGAGATATAAATTGACCAGAGCCACACAGAGATTGATGGCAGGATGACACACAAAACCCAGGAGTCCTGACATCCCTTCCATAATCACAGTCTCTCTGTCACTGCAAGAGGGATCAAATCCACCCTAAATTGTCTCTTGTGCAGACTAAATAAGCCCAGTTCCCTCAGCCTCTCCTCATAAGTCATGTGCCAAAACTCCCTAATCATTGTCATTATCTTCTGCTGTACTCTACAATTTTTCCACATCCTTTCTCTGGGGTGTGAGGTGGGGCAAAACAGGATGTAATACTCCAGATGTGGCCTCACCAGTGCAGAGTAGAGGGGAATAATCACTTCCCTCGAGCTGCTGGCAATGCTCCTATCTATGCAGCCCAATCAGACAATAGCCTTCTTGTCAACAAGGGCAAACTGGTGTCTCATATCCACCTTTTTGTTCACTGTAATCCCCAGATCCTTTTCTGCAGAACTGCCACTTAATAGTCGGTCCCCAGCCTGTAACAGTGCATGGGATTATTCCATCCTAAGGACAGGACTCTACACTTGTCTTTGTAGAACCTCATCAGGTTTTTTTGTGCCCAATCCTCCATTTTTTCTAGGTCATTCTGGACTTATCCCTACACTCCTATGTATCTTTTGCCAGGGTGGGTTTGCCCTCCGACATCCTAACAGATTCGGAAACTAATTTCCTGGCAGGGACCATGAAAAGCCTTTGGAAAGCTCATGGGGTGAACCATTTGGTTGCCACCCCTTACCGCCATCAAACAAAGGGCCTGGTGGAGAAGTTAAATAGAACTTTGAGGGCCATGATATGTAAATTCGTAAATGAGCACTCCAGTGATAGGGACCTAATGTTGCAGCATTTGCTTTTTGCTTACAAGGCCATACCACATCCCAGTTTAGGGTTTTCACCATCTGACATGTGTATGGCCGTGAGTTTAAGGGGCCACTACAGTTGGTGAAGCAGTAATGGGAGGGATTCACGCCTTTTCCAGGAACTAACATTCTGGATTTTGTAGACAACTACAAAACACCCTCCGAACCTTTTTAGTCCTTGGTAGAGAGAGCCTAAAAAATGCTTAGGAAGAGCAAAAGGCTTGGTATGATGAACATGCCAGAGAGAGCTCTTTTAAAGTAAAGGACCAGGTCATGGTTTTGAAGGCACTCCTGGCCCATAAAATAGAAGCATCGTGGGAAGGGCCATTTATGGTCCAAGAGTGCGTGGGAGCTGTTAACTATCTCATAGCATCCTCCACATCAAACCTAAAGCTTAAAGTGTATCATATTAATTATCTAAAGCAATTTTTACTGGGAAAGCTCAGATGTGGATTGGCATCTTCAAAATTATCGTTGGCTTAAGTGGTTCATGACTGAGCACTTACAGAAAGTGCAGTCTTTTCTCAGAAAGCTGACCAATTACCTCTACTAAGGCTACTTAGAAATCAAGCAAGCACACAGCCAATATTCATAAGTTCAAACTCAAAAATGATACATGCGTTGAAATCGGAGAAATATATTCAGTAGATCATCACCTTTACAGGGATATGTTACATGACATATTACAATAAAACATATTCCAGTTATGTCATATATAGAGAGAGATTTGTAAGCATATTTCCATAGAGCCTTATGGCGTGCACCGTCACAACCCCTACAGACCAAAGTGAATGATCTCCAAAAGTGGCCTCTCCCAAAATCAAAGAAGCAGGTCCAATCCTAGTTAGGCTTGGCCGGATATTATGGGCGATTTGTACCACACTACAGCCAAATCGCTGCCCCACAGACAGACTTAACCAGAAAGAACCTCAGCAATTATAACTGAAAGCACACCCACAGTCTGTCACCTACAACTTATGGTCAAATTCAATTGTGGAGGGGTCTTTGGTCTGGGGACTTCACGCCTATCCCCATTTTTACCCCATGAGAGGGGTCACGGGTGAGGTTGTAATACAAGGAGGGGCAGGCAGTTCTCTGGTCTTTAGTGTTTTCCTTTTCTCCCCAGTCCCATCTTAATCCTCCTGACTGGTTTCTTAACCTTGCTTTGAGATAAGGAGCTAAGGCAGTCTTCAAATGTGTGCTCATATATTACACTCCCACCATGCACTGTAACTTGTCTTCTCTCTTTTCGTTTCACTAATAAGCAAAAGCAACATTTATAATGTCTGTTTTAGGATATAGATATTCAGGCCTGTCTGCAACAGACTATACTTTAAGAATGTAGGTGCATTCTTATCATTTAGCTAATAATAGAGGTATAAAACAAGAATCAAAATCACAGTCTGCCTGTTTTAAAAGGTGATCCGATCTATCACCTCCAGATAAAGAGAAGAACCTAGAAGATTTAAAGAAAACTTAGTTTGGTGGCTTTTTGTTTGGTAACAAAATCACTTCTCAATAGATGCGGTTGTGAAACCCTCATTTCCTTATTGTTTTGTCATTATGGGCCCCACTTCCCTATTGCTTGTCTGGCTGATCTCTCTCTGGTTCTGTGATAGTTTCTGTTTGCTGTACAATTAATTTTGATGGGTGTAAATCAATTAACGTGGTGGGATATAATTAGTTAGGTAACCATGTTAGGATTGGTTAGGTCAATTTCAGTAAAATGACTGGGTAAGGTATAGCTGAGAATATTACCAGATAAATAGACATCAGTCGGGATTCAAAAAGAAGGAAAAAAAGACTTTGAAATTAAGGTTATTGGAAGTTCACCCCAGTAAGCATCCAATTGTTTGCACTCTTGGCCTTCTCATGTTGTTGCTCTCTGTTCATGCGAGAAGCACAAGGGAAGTGGGAGAGTGAAGGAGTAAACTCTCTAAGAGTCTTCCTTTTGTTTTTAGTAAAGCTGGGTTAGGCAGCAGATGAGCCAGGGTTTGAGAACGGCAGTGCCTTTGTGGATCCAGCCCTGGCCACCTGACTGGAATATACTGTAGTCAAACACAAGTTTGGGTTGTTCAAAGACAAGTGGACTGGCTGGAAATGCTGGGAGGAAACAGGCAAATTCACTTACACCCATCTCTCATTTTTAAAGAACTCTTTCCTCCTTTCTCTGTCCAAGGAGCAGGTTCCCGGCAGTAAAAATAGTTTTTATCTGCTCTTCCCATCTTCCAGGGGCTCTAGTGTCCCAGATGCTTCTGCTGCTACAACATGGGCAATGCCCCTTCTGTAGGTGGCTAGCAGCTGCAGCACTATCGTGGGTGAAGAACTTGGTGCGATGTTGTATAAGTGAACATGACCATTTTTATCATTTTTACTACCACTGCTATACAAGTGCAGTAAATATTGTACAAAGTGTGTCTTGTCAGGTATCAATGAGAAAGCTATGATATGCTAAGTATGATTATGCTGTTTATATGTATGTATCGTCTTTGTGTATGAAATTTTGGTATTTTTAATTTATAAGGGGCTCACACTCAGAGGTTTGCTGTGTGAAAGCGGTCAGCAGTACAAGGTTTATTATTTCTAGTATGCTGCTTCTGAATGACCCTAATTAAGGCTGCAGATTTGCATGCTGCACTGTACAATGGGAACTGTTTGACCCGAGTCACAGCAAAAGGGTTTTCCAGCAATTTTGGAAGAAGACATAAAAGGGAGCAATGACATGACAACGGAGTTGTCATTCTCCCTATAACAACACACCTGAAAGTATTGGAGGAAAAAGACAGAACTGGTGGAAAATACCAGTCCCAGGCAGGAAAGAGGGAAGCTTGTCTGAAAAAGATAACCTGCTTGTACGACCTAACTGGGTGAGACGCTCCTTGATTCAAACATTAACAAGCTCATTAAGATTAGATTGTGGTTTTGTTTTATTTCATATGGTAATCTACTTAGATCAGTTTCCTTTTACCTATAATCACTTAAAAGCTCTTTCTGTAGGAAAAAAAAAAGTATTTTCTGTTTTACCTAACACACTGTGTTGTTTGAAGTGCAATGGGAAAAATCTTAGCAGATGAACAAGAGTTGGTGCATGTCCACCTTTCTTTGTAGAAGTGGCAGAATGAATAATAAATTCCTATTGGTCCAGTTTTGACCACGGCAGGGAGTAGTGGCTGGGATCTTAGGCTGGGGAGCTGAGGGTATTGAGGTCATAGCTTCTCTACTGTGGTTTTGTGTATGTCTGACCAGAGCAGTCATGAACACATCTGGGGGTGGTTCCTGCCCATGGATGTTGAGGTGAGGCAAGCTGGAGGCCTTTGCCGCTTGTCTCAATCTTACAATGCAAGGGGGAACCCAGATTGGTGAGACAGAGGGCTCAGCTCTACCGCTGTTATAGGTGGCAACCCAAGGGGGAGGACCCATCACATAGATGTTCCTGAGATGAACACGTAAAGAAGTGAAAAGGGGGTGGAGCCGTGGTGGAAAAGGCACAGAAGTGGGTGGAGCCTTGACAGAAGATGTGGCGCAGCAGTGGAGATTTGGGGGGAAATGGTGGGGCAAGGGTCAGTTGTCCAGGTGTAACAGGTGTCCAGTTACAATTAGAATTACAATTAGAAAGGTAAAGAAAATGAGGAATACTTGTGGCACCTTCGAGACTAACTAGTTTATTTCAGCATAAGCTTTTGTGGGCTATAGCTTATGCTGAAATAAACTGGTTAGTCTCTAAGGTGCCACAAGTATTCCTCATTTTCTTTAAGGATACAGACTAACACAGCTGCTAATCTTAAATTAGAAAGTGAGCTCATGAGATGTACATACACCATTTCCATAGTATGTCATGCTGAGAAAGTACAGTAAGGCCAGGAAAGGATTTAATGTCTTTTTGACTGTCCAGTAAGTGATTCAGGGAAGACTGTCCAGCACCATGTCATCAGGAAGGTCTGCATGAAGCTCGGACTGAGAGCCAGAGCATCAGTAGAAAATTTTAGACCCCTTTATGAGTAAAGAGCTGGAGCAGCTTGTCCCAGATTAGTTTGGTCCTCACCCCATAGATGATGGGGTTTAGCATAGGGGGCACCAGGAGATACACGTTGGCAATAAAAATGTGGAAATGAAGGGGCAAATTGTGCCCAAATCGGGATGTGAGGGTTGAGAAGAGAGTTGGGATATAAAAGGCTAAGATGACACAGAGGTGGGAACCGCAGGTCCCGAAAGTCTTGAGTCGGGCATCCTTTGTGGGGAGGCTGAAGATGGCTCTGAGGATCTGGGTATAGGACACAGCAATAAAGAACACATCCAGACCAATCCTACATAATAGCACAAATAGGCCATAGTAACTACTGATGCGGATATCGGCACAGGCCAGCTTCACCACTTCCATGTGCTCACAGTGGGTATGGGGGATGATATTGGTTCTGCAATATGGCCACTGCCTCGCAAGGAAAGGATAGGGCAGTGCAAGAATACTGCCACGCAACACCACGGCCAGGGCAATATTGGCCACCACGCGATTTGTCAGGATGGTGGAATGTCTCAGGGGATGGCAGATGGCCACATACCGATCCACAGCCATGGCCACAAAGATACCAGACTCAATCGCTGAGAAGCAGTGAACGAAGTACAGCTGGGCGAGGCAGACACTGAAATCGATCTCCCTGGAATTGAACCAGAAGATTGCCAGAATTTTGGGCATAGTGGACGTTGACAGGACCAAGTCGGTGACAGCCAGCATGCAGAGGAAATAGTACATGGGCTCATGGAGGATCGGCTCCCTCTTCACAATGAACAGGATGGTGAAGTTCCCCAAGATGACTATGACGTACATGGCACAGAAGGGGATGGAGATCCAGACATGGGCTGCCTCCAGGCCAGGAATGCCCAACAGGATGAAGGTGGAGGGGTTGGTGAAGTCGGTTGTGTTAGAATCTGACATGGAGCAGGGGAGAAGGTGTCCAGCTCTGAGGCAGAAGGGCGTCTCCTGCTTGTACCGTATGTTCCCGTGACTTTCTGTATGTGCCCTGGATCTAGGGAGATGGTCACGGTGCAACTGCCTGGATGGAGAGACAGTGTGAATATCAAACAGTTCGTCCACCACTGGAGGCTGTTCTCATGGGGGAAGCAGTTCGATGGCTCCTCACACACTGAAAAATGACATTTTCATTAGTCAGAGAAATGAATTATAAATGACTGACCTTACTTATACCAATGGGGCTCCTTGTGTCAATAATTCGTACATATCATGTTTGGGGAAATCTTAATAGGCACTAGCAGGAAATACACCTTGAGGAAAAGTCTTTGTCGTCACTAACAGCAACTCTATGGAAACACCAGCTCATTTGCTACAGTGGACAAAACAAAGACAATGTTCAGATGCATAAGGAAAGGGCTGGAGAATAATCTGCTGCGGACACACACTCAGTTCTGGTCACCCAATTTCTGTAAAGGGTATAGCAAATAAAAGGGGGAATTCGGAGACAGACTTTGAGAATGAGGGAGGCTGAGATATGCAGAGTGACTGAGAAGCCCAGGGGTGTTCAGAGAAGACACATGCAAGAGGGCATATGATTGAGGAAAGGAAAATAAAGAATGGAACTGAGTACGTTACACAGAAATATGAAAAAAGAGGAGTGCCCAACGTGTAATATATATAGTCACATAGTGATTCAAAAGGGTTAATTCCTCAAAGCTGGGTCAAATTATCAGAAAAGCTGATTGGGAGAAAAAGTTGGACAGAAAAATGAAAATGAAAATGAAAAGTGGGATTTCTTGACCCAGAGTTTTAGATCCCTTAAAAACTCACGATTCCACAGTCAAGAACGTGGACAACTTTGGCTAAAACCTACTTCAGTGGCAAAGTGAAGGCAGCAATTAGGCAGGGAAAGCAACACATAACGCATGGGAGGAAAGCAAAATAGATAATAAGCAATACTAATAGACACCAAACAATACACATACAGTTGTGTTCAAGAAATAGTTTTGTTTTGCATTTGGAAAGTAGCAGTGTGATGTACTCATATCACCTCAGGTGATAAAACACTTTCCAGACTATTATTAGTCAAGGAGGGTGTTAAACAGCATCTACTGTAGAACCTTAGCGTTAGAAACACAGAGGTATGGAGCGACTGATAAACCACAAATCTCATTCTGAATCAGTACACAATAAGCAAAAGCAGAGCCTCTCCGAGCTCAAAAAGGAGACAAATACAGGATAGGTCTCCATTTAACATAAACTATTAAAAAATAAAGGTTAGAAAACAATGGAAAAACTGGTATGGGATTATTGTAAACAAAGATTAGGAATATAATTAATGTCAGTCAACAACATGTTTTACAGAAAAGAAGTCTGTCAACTAATCCCATTTTTTTCATTTAATTAAGAGTATGTTGGGTTGATCAGGGGAACTGCTGAGATGCACTAAACCTTAATTTCTCTGAGATGTTCAATTTTGTAGGGGAAAATATTCAGATAAAAAAATAAACACTACAATATCTGCATAGCACAATTAAAATAGACTAAAAACTGGCTAATTGACAGATCTCAGAAACCAGTTGTGAACTGACCATTTTGTCAGGGAATGGGAGTGTTTCCAGCTGGATTTTCAGGGCTCAGTTCTAGGCCAGCTGCTATTCAATTTTTTTAATCAATAATCTGAAAGCAAATAGAAAATCACTGCAGGACCCAAAGATTTGTAGAGTTCTTGCAATGAGGAGGCCGGAGCAGGCATATTGATTTATCTGGAGCATTTGGTGAGCTGGCCCCATGCTAAATAAAAAGTTTTCATACATTCAAGTGCAAAGTGATCCTCTCGGAAGGGGGAATGCCAGCCTCATCCTCAGACTAAGGCGCTGTAGAATGAAACATAGGGACCCTGAAACGGATTTAGGGATCACTGTGGACACCCAACTCACCATGAGCTCCCAGTGTAATACAATGGCCAAAAGGGCTGATGTGATCCTTGGATTCATAAACAGGAGAGTGGTGAGTTAAAGCAAGGGAAAGATTTTACCTCTGCAAATGGCACTGGTGTAACCGACTGTGTCCAGTTCTGGGGTCCTGATTTCAAAAGAGATGTTGTAAAATTGGAGAGAGTGCAGAAAAGACTCACAAAAATGATTTGACGTGGGAGAGAATAGAATCAGGCTCTTTAATCTTGTGGAGAAAGGCAGAGCAAGGCCCAATGTTTGGAAGCTGAAGTCAGACAAATTCCAATTGGAAATAAGGGCCAAATGTTTAGCACTGAGAGAGATAAACCACTGGAGAACACTGCAAAGAGAAATGGTGGAATCTCCAACTCCGCATGTGTGTAGCCCAGAGTGGATGCTTTTCCAGATGATCTGCTTGGGGGCTTGTCTACACTTAAACTACTACAAAGACTTTGTCTTACTGCTTCACTGTAGACACTACTTATAGTGACAGCAGGGGTTGTCTTGGCAGTGTAGGTAATCCACCTCTCCAAGGGTCGATAGCTAGTTCAGTGAAAGAATTCCTCCCTTGAACTCATGCTGTCTGTACTGGGGTTAGGTTGATGTAGCTTCATCACTTAGGGGGCTGGAATTTTTTTGTTTTTTCTGTTTTTTTAAAAAGTAATGTTATGTGGTATTAGCAGAGGCTTAGTGTGCAAGTAACAGTATCTGATAGAATCAGAGGGGAGCCGTGTTAGTCTGGAATTGCAGAAGTAACAAAGAGTCCTGTGGCACCTTAAAGACTAACTAAAGTATTAGAGTATAAGCTTTCGTGGGCTAATACCCACTTCGTTGGATGCATCCGATGAAGTGGGTATTAGCCCACGAAAGCTTATGCTTTAATACTTTCAGTTAGTCTTTAAGGTGCCACAGGACTCTTTGTCAGTACCTGATAGGACTGGTCTACTTCGTGCTGATTAGACCTCAGTTGGAGTAGTGTGACCAATTTTGATCATGACTGTGTAGAAGGGTATAGGGAAAATGGAAAGGATCCAGACGGATGGCACAAAGACATTCCAGGGGATGGAATGCAAGCCACATGAACAAGCTGAAGGAACTGGGTGTGTTTAGTTTGGAAAAGAGGAGATTGAAGAGAGACATGACTGCAGTCTTCAGCTACTTGAAAGATTGCCATAAAAAAGGTGTAGGAAAGTTGTTCTCTCTTGCCTCAGAGTGCAGGATAAGAGGCAATCGGTTCAAACTACAGTATACCACATTTAGATTACATTTCAGGAAAAACCTCTGAACTGTAGAAACAGGAGGATAATGGAACAGATGACTCGGAAGGTTATGGAAGCTCCTTTTTTTGCATGTATTCAAAAGGAGGAGGGACAACCATCTGCCTGGGATGGTTTAGACTGAACATCTCCTGCATCTTGGCAGGGGTGAGACTAGGTCACCTTTGTGGTACCTTCACATGCTGTCTCTCTGTGATTCTACAGTGTAAAATCCTGGTATGAGCGAGGCCCAGTGACACACAAGTTAAGGGGCTCAACACAGGGGTAAATGGGTGAAATTTATTGGCCTGTGTTTTGCAGAATGGATGATCTAATGTCAAGAATCAGAGGGGTAGCCGTGTTAGTCTGGAATTGCAGAAGTGACAAAGAGTCCTGTGGCACCTTAAAGACTAACTAAAATTTTAGAGCATAAGCTTTCGTGGGCTAATACCCACTTCATCGGATGCATCCAAGGAAGTGAGTATTAGCCCATGAAAGCTTATGCTCTAAAATTTTAGATGATCTAATGGTGCATTTTTAACCATAAAACCCATAAATCTATCAATAAAGAAAGTAGGTTAAGCATTACATTTACTGTGTCTCATAACACAAGAAAAAGAGAACATTCAATTCCATTTACTGTCTGAACATATGACACAAAATTGGATTCATCAATGGATTGGCAATTGTAGATGGTTTTGGTGGCACCACGCTTAATTAAAGCTGTCTGATACCTTCAACAAGAAGATCTCAATTTCAGCTTTTCCAGTATTCAAGCATTGGGAGTGAAATTTCCCATGCTGGATTTCTGCTTACAGCTGAATTGTTTCTTGACACATTCCGGCATGGCATAACAGTACAGCCAAGCACTCTAATGAGGCTAGTACAACATATGTCTTGAACAAGTTGCTCCCATGAGGAGCCCTACACCTCATCACTTTCCAGCAAATAAAAGTCAGGTAACAGCTACCTTCCACTCTCGCACCTCACCCGTTAACACCCAGGGCCCTGAGATGCAAGAGAAGGAGATTTCAGTCTATGTGTATTACCACACATCTGGCTTTTCAGGTCTTTACTCTCGTCTCAGTTCTAATCCAGAGAAGTTTTGCCATAGTGGGGCCTGGGAAAACTCTGGGCCATGGCCTCAGAATTTGGCCTTGGATTCTACTTCTACCACCTATCACCTTGAATAATCCCCTGGGCCACTGAAATACAGCAACCTCGGCAGTGAAGCGCATCAGCTGGGACAGGCAGGGATGCAAAGAAAAGAATTTTTGACCGACGATATTGGAGCAAACTCATCCCTTGTGACAAGAGCCCTGGGATGTTAATGGCTGTGCAGAGCAGAAAAGAGCCCAAATCACAGAATCATAGAATATTAGGGTTGGGAGGGACCTCAGGAGGTATCTAGTCCAACCCCCTGCTCAAAGCAGGACCAATCCCCAACTAAATCATCCCAGCCAGGGCTTTGTCAAGCCTGACCTTAAAAACCTCTAAGGAAGGAGATTCTACCACCTCTCCTAGGTAACCCATTCCAGTGCTTCACCACCCTCCTAGTGAAAACGTTTATCCTAATTTCCAACCTAAACCCCTCCCCGCACTGCAACTTGAGACCATTACTCCTTGTTCTGTCACCATTACAAACTTACACTGTATCCCATGACACAAATGTTACACTGAGTTTGTAAAGGAGGTGAGTGCCTCAGCAAGAAATGGTACCTGTGAATTCGGAGACAGGAGTGTCTTCCCTTGGAATCCCCCTCGGTAGCCATGTCCCACACCTCTCTCATCCCAGCACCTGCAGAAGATCCCATGCTGAGATTCAACACATGGGTGTGAATTGTTCATAATATAGCTGTGTGCAATCCCAGTGGGGTACACTCAGTCTCTAGCAGAGAAGAGGCACCTTAATGGAAGCAGGCTGGAGATAAGCCAGTCTGCACTTCTGTGTTATGTATCCAGCTTTCAGAGTAAACAGTAATTATGGGACTTTCCCTAAGGGAGCTGAAAACTCTTGGACTCTGGGCTGAGACACAGAGGAATTGCCTGCTCTGTGTGTTTGTGTATATTTAAAAAACTATAATTGATTAGGAGAAAATCTGGGATAACACCTAAGTCCCCATAGGGTCTGACACCCTGTAAATTGCCAGGAGTAATGGGGAGATAGCAGACAAACAGATCTGGTGACAGATGACTAAGTAAAGACACAAATATTTCCTGCTAACACACAGGACTGTTGCTAAGAGATCAGAGATCAGTAATTCACATCAGTAACTGTCATCGAACTGGGCAGCACCTTTATTTGAAGGATCTGTAAAACACTGAACAAAGGAAAGTCACTATGAACGTATCCCCATTATTCAGATAGATAAACTGAGGCACAGTTAGACGTCAATTGGCTAAGGCCACACAGAGACTGATGGCAGGATGACACACAGAACCCAGGAGTCCTGAGTTCCCTTCCATGATCACGGTCTCTCCATCACGCCAAGTGGGAAATGGACTCGGGCTCTGGCAGAGACTGTTCATTGGGTAGGATGCAGAGGGAAGGCAGGAAGAGGGAACCTGAGCTTGCACCATCTTCTCTAGGTGAATCTGAGGTTTCCAGACCTATTTGGAGGTTGTGAGATCCCCACTCCTGTGAGCTGTGAACTCTGAGACTCCACTTTATCTCCCACGAAGAAACTTGAGAATGCATCACAGTCACCAGGGTGGCTTTTGGGGCACAGTGGTAAAAGTAAATTAAAAATCTTATTGGAATGGAGGAAGTTCTCTGGGTTCCCGGAACAGGCTGGGCCTCTGTCAAAATGGGTGAGGTTAGGATGGCACTTTACCTAAGTTTTCTATTGCCCTGTCCCTAGTTAACATGAAGTCAATTTGAGGGACCTGTCCATTTTCATGAGAGTTTGCATTTCCAGCATTGATTTCAGTCTCCTCAGGACATGCTGCTCTATGCCACCGATGAGTCCTGGTCGGAGTAAAAGTTTGTTTTAGCTGGTTCCTATGTGTTACTCTCTCAGGCCCACTTTGTTCAGGCTGGATAGTGGGATTGTTGTGAGAGACCACAATGTGGGAATTTGACTCCCACTTGTCCTGTAATTTATTATGCCTCCAGCATCTATAGTAACAAAATGGTACAAGGTCGCAGGTCTGATGAGACCGTACTTGTGATCATAAATCCTTTTCCTACTTTTAACCAGGTATCTAGAGCAACTTCACCAGCTGTTGTGGGTCTGTCATGGACACTTTTGAGCTAGTCAAAGCTAGAGAAACTCTGATGCCACAGAGCCATATTTTTCCAGTGTTCCCATTCCCCCTTCCTTAGCAAGTATAACTGAAATGCATGCCCGCGGCCCGACCACTTACAACGTATGGTCAAGTTCCATTCTGGGGGGTATCGGTGTGGGGTCTTCATTCCCACCCTTTTTGTATCCCATGGGAGGGGTTACAGGTGAGGCTGTACTTCAAGGAGGGGTAGGCATTTCTCTGCTCTTTTAGTGTTTTTCCTTTTCCCCCAATCCCACCTTACTCCTCTTGATGGCTTGTTTGACCTTGCATCGAGATAAGCAGTTGAGGTAGTCTTCAAATGTGCTCTCATAAGCAACATTCACAATGTCTGTGTTAGGATATACATATTCAGGCTTGTCTGTGAAGGCCTATACTTTAAGAATTTAAGTATTCTTATGACTTAGCTAGTTCTAGAGGTATAACACAAGAATCAAAATCACAGTCTGCCTCTTTATAGGTGTTCTCTCACTACGAGAATCAAACACCATGTTTTTAGGTTAAAGCCTTTGGCTAAAGAGCAGGAACAGCCATAAGTTCGTAAGCAAACAGTCACATCCTCACCAGTCACACTGAAATATGGCAATTTTTGGTTGTTAGAAAGGTGATCCGATCTATCACCTCCAGACAAGGGGAAGAACCTAGAAGATTTAAAGAAAACTTAGTTTGGTGGCTTTCCGTTTGGTAACAAAATCACTTATCAATAGATGTGGTTGTGAAACCCTCATTTCTTATTGTTTTGTCATTATGGTCCCCACTTCCCTATTGTTTGTCTGGCTGATCTCTCTCTGGTTCTGTGATTGTTTCTCTCTGCTGTATAATTAATTTTGCTGGGTATAAACCAATTAAAGTTTTGGAGTATAATTGGTTAGTAATCATGTTTGGATTGGTAAAGTCAGTTTCCGTAAAATGATTGGTTAAGGTGTTAGGGGAAAATTAAAATGCACGTCTCACCCTTACCTGAAACCCTGAGTAAGAGCGGAGTTGAAGGTAAAAAGCTCACAAACAATCAGAGGCCATAAAGAATAAACCCAAACAGCTTTGATCAAAGCGGACACCACAAATCATCCCCGCTAGGCAGGGGTGCTGTGATGTTCAGTTTATTCAAGGCATCATGAGAGATTTATAAGGTATAGAGGTGGGGTTTTGAGCAAAGTATGTGCCAGAGGCATGCGTAATGGCAAGCAGTTACATAAACCAAGGGTCCATGACCTCTGGGTCAGTATTTGTCTTAAAACAATTCATCATTCAAATGAGTAGCAACTCTTAACAGCTACAATATTCTACCAGAGTGTGAATACAGCACATTCTTTAAGCAAATACAGAAGTAACTTTAAGATAAAGGCACAGGCCAAAAATCAGCAATCTATGTGAGAATAGAACATAGAGTTTAAAAGCAAGGGAAGAGAGAAAAGAGATACTAGCACAATACAATAACCCTACAGAAGCAAAAAGCTTTTGCCTAGCTGAATACTTTTAACCCTTAACAAAGGTATAGCTGAGAATATGACCACATACATTTGGGGCAACCAAGACATCAGCTGGGAAAAGGAAGTTGGTTTTAAGCTTGCTTGAAGTTCACCCCAATAAACAGCTAGTTGTTTCCTTCTTCACACTTTGAGTATTGATGCTCTCTCGTCATGCGAGAAGGACCAGGAAAGTGGGAGGGTGAAGGAATAAGCCCTCCTACAGGCTTTCTTCCTTTTTAGCAAAACTTGTTTGTTCACACATATTAGTATAATGTACATCTATCAAACACCAAACAGAAAAGCTAAGTACTAGCTCAGGCGAAACTACAGGCCTGCATCCTGAACTGGAATTAACTCTCCTTACACCAGCTATCTGTTTCTAATGATCAACCCCCACTCCCACAACTATTACCCATCTCTTCTTAATACCTGCAGTTCCTCCCCTGGAGAGAGATCCTCAGTACGAGAGGGTCCCATGACATCATCTGGAAAAAAGGTCCAACTACTTCAGTTTCATGTTCTCCTTCCCTGAGTCTTTCACCCTCCTCAACAGCATGGAGGCTGTGAGATGGGGAGTGGGACCACAGACACACACACCTCCTCCCAACCTGCAAGGCCCCATCCAGGAAGCATGTCTGAGAACCGCTACCAGATTGTGCCTTCTGGCAAGATGGGCAAGGGAACACGTCACTGGATAATCCTGCCAATACTGAGGCCTGAGTAAAGACTCTGAGCAGCTCATTAGCTGTAGAGCAGTGTCCGAATTCAGATTACTTGTGCAGGCTACTGAGAGAACCCTGGCCTCTGTCTGGGTTAGTCAGCAGGTGAGCTGGGATTGAGAAAGGCCGTAGCTTTGTGGATCTAGCCCTGGCCACTTTACTGGAATATGCCTTAGTCAGACACAAGTTAAGGTTCCTCAGAGCACCGTGACTTTCTCAAAACCACAACTCACCTGCTGCCTGACCCAGCAGGAGCCTAAGGTTCCTCCAGTAGCATGCACAAAACAAGCTGAGTGCTGATGCTGCTCCACAGTTAATGAGGCGGGATTATCGAATGAGGTGTCCCCCTGCCCATCTCACCAGCAAGCCCAATCTGGTAGGGGTTCTCAGACCATGCCCCCTGGGTGGGGCCTTGCAGGTTGGTAGGGGGTATGCTTGTGTGTGTGTGCGTATGTGCGCACTCCTAGATAATCCCATAGCCCAGCAGTTTAGTGCCCTCACCAGGAATGTGGGAGAACCAGATTCAACTCCCTACTCCACTTTAGCTTTATTTGTGCAGGAGCTCCATCTAGACAGACTGACAGATCCACCCAGAATCACCATTTGACTGGTGCTTTGCGCACTCATGTGGGATGTAGGAGATCTGTGTTAAAGTCCCTGCTCCGACTCGGGTAGAGCAGAATAGAATGGTCCCATCCCTGGTCTCACAATCTCTGTGCTGTTGAGGAGGATGAAAGTCTCAGGGAAGGAGAACATGAAACTGTGCAATGGATCTCCTGGAGGAGAGCAGTCACACCACTGACCTCTCAGGCATGGAGAGAGGGGAGACAGGGAGGACCTGAATCGAGGTCCTGATTTTCCAGGACTTTGTTCCTGATGGGTTTTTGAAAATGAACTCTGTCTCTTTAAGAGAGGATGTGGACCCTGCTGAAGACATGGTTGTCTGTGGAAATGTGAATGACCCAACTGACAGAGGGGAGGAGTCATTACCTGGGCTGATAGGCAGAACATTCCAGAGAGTTCAGCACTAACCATATTCCAGTTTGCACCCCAGGGAAGTCTGTCATGCACCCGCAATGAGCAGGCCCTTGGAGACTGTGAATCTATTTCCCGCCCCTCATGCATTAGTTTACTGACCGAGAGTCTCTGGTTAAGATAGGAAAATCATGGGGTCAGTGTGTGACCTTCACCAAGTCATGTCACCCTTTGCCTCAGTTTACCTCAGTTTACCTACCTGTTCAATGAGAATGTGATCATAGTCACTTTCCGTTGTTACTTTCATTGAATACCCTTCAATGAAAGTTTCTGCACAGTATGATGACAGTTACTGGGGAGAATTATCAATTTCTGATCCCTTAGTGACAGCCCTGTGTGCTTCAGAAAATGCTCATGTCTCCCCTCAGTCACCTTTCTCCAGGCCTGTCTGTGTGCTATCAAACCAGCCATCCCAGGCATTTACAGTGCATAGAGATCTAGGCATTATTCGTAATTTTTTTTCCTAATCAACTATTATTTTGAAATATAAACATAAGAACAGAGGAACCAATTCCTCATCCAATCAGCACAGAGTCCGAATGTTCTCATCTCCCTTTGGGAAGGTCCCTTAATTACTGTTTACTTCTAAAGATGAATAAAGGGTACAGAAGCACAGAAATGGAAACAGAGACATTGGCTAGAGAGTCTCCAGTCTCCAGCCTGTTTACATCCAGATGCCACTTCTCCCCTAGAGGCTGAGTGAAGCCCACTGGGATTGCACAGAGCTGTATTATAAACTGTTCGTACCACAGTGTTGGCTCTAGGCGTGGGATGCTGCTGCAGATGCTGGGGTGAGAGAGGTCTGGGACACGGCTACTTGAGGGGGATTCCCAAGGAAGACACTTCCATCTCAGGAATCACAGGTACCATCTCTAGCTGAGGAGCTCACCTACTCAACAAAGCTAGTTCAAAATGGGTGTGATGGGATAAAGAGTAAGTCTATTGTCCTATTCTTTCTTTACAGCCATTAATATCCCAGGGCTCTTGCCACGGGGGATGCGTTTCTTCCAGTATGAGGGGTCAAAATGTTATTGTTTTTTGTGAATCTCCACTTGCTTTGGCTGATTTCCCCCAGCCCCGAGGTGGCTGAATTTCAGTGGCACAGGGGATGCTTCAGGATGAAAGCTATCAGCAGATGTACAATAAAAGGCCAAATTCTTAGGCTGTGGACTATACTAAGGCAAAACTCCTTTTGGAGTAAGAACTGAGTAAAGACCTCAGAAGCCAGATGTGTGTAAATGCACAGAGATTGTCACTTCCTCCTCTGGCTTTTCAGGGCTCTGTCTGTTAACATAAGAATATACATAAGAACTGCCATATAGGGTCAGACCACAGGTCCATCCCGCCCGGTATTCTGTCTTCTGACATTGGCCAGTGCCAGGTGCCCCAGAAGCAATGAACAGAACAGATTATCATTAAGTGACCCATTCTCTGTCACCTATTCCCAGCTTCTGGCAAACAGGAGCCAAACTCTATCCCTGCCCATCCTGGCTAGTAGACATTTTTGAAGCAAGCCACTATGAATTTATTGAGTTCTTTTTTTGAAGGTTCTTCTAGTTTTGGTATTCACAACATCCTCTGAAAAGGGGTTCCACAGCTTGACTGTGCATGGTGTGATGAAATACTTCCTTCTATTTGTTTTTTAGCTGCTGCCTATTATTTTCATTTCGTGACCCCTAGTTCTTGTATTATGAGACATAGTAAACAATATTTCCTTGTCTACCTTCTCTACAGCAGTCATAATTTTATAGACCTCAGTTATACCTCCCCTTAGTCATTTCTTTTTAAGATGAAAAGTTTTACTAATCTCTCCTCAGATTGAAGCCATTCCATACCCCCTAATGATTTCTGTTGCCTTTTTCTGAACCTTTTCTAATACTAATATTTCTTGAGATGGGGCAACCACATCTGTTCACAGTATTCAAGGTATGGGCATATCATGGATTTATATAGAGACAACATGATATTCTCTGTCCTAGTATTTATCCCTTTCTTAATTATTCCCAGCATTCTGTTCACTTTTTGACTCTTCTCCACACTGAGTGGATGTTTTCAGAGAACTATTCAAAAAGACTCAAGATCTCTTTCCTAAGTGGTAACAGTTAATTTAGACTCTATCATCTTATATAGATCACTGGGATTATGCTTTCCAATGTGCATTACATTGCATTTATCAACATCAAATTTCATCTGCCATTTGGCTGTCCAACAACCCAGTTTTGAGAAACTAGCTTCCAGCCCCTCCCACTGACCACACTCCCATCCCAGCAGAACCCAGGCATCCTGGCATGTCTCACATGTGGAGAGGACGCTGCTACCTGACTTTAATCTTCTGAAAAGTCAGGTAGGTGGAGATGTTAGGGCTCCTCAGTGTCACAGTTATAAGAATTTTTCAACAAGGGTATCACATCTTCTCTCCTAGCTTCATTCAAGTTATCAGTTGAAATATTAAGAGTCAAACTTTCAAGAAATGAATCAGCCAGAAGCAGACCCCCAGTGTGGGAAAGTTCAATCCAAACTCTTAAAGTTTGTCAAACTTATAAGCAACTGGAAATGAGGTCTTCTAATTGAAGGTGCCAGACAGCCTCAACTACAAGTGATGCCACCAGCAGTACCTACGCTGGCCAATCCATTTTTGAATCCCATTCAGCTCTCGGCTTCAATTATATCTCTGGCAAGGAGTTCCACAGTCTAAATAGGTATAATGTAAATAATTTTCTTTTACCGGTGTTATACATTCAGACTTCCAATGTAGTTTTTTTTCCCCTTATTTGTGTGTTGAGAGATATAATAAATATAAATATTTTATCTATTTTATTTATTGATAGATTCATGGAGTTTAAGGTGGGAAGGGACAATTAGATCATCCTCCTATATAATACAGTCCATTACATTTCCCTAGTTGTCCCTGTATAGAGCTCTGTAATTTGTATTTTACTAAGACCTGGTCCACAGTAGGATTTTACATTGTGGAAACACAGAGCCACAGGGTGAGAAAGGAATGCAATAGTTAGTATGTCCGACCCTGAGGTAAGATGCAGGGTGTGTTGAGTCTAAACCATTCCACACAGATGGCTGTCCACCCTCCTCTGCAAAATTTCTAGTGAAGGAGCTTCTAGAACCTTCAGAGTCACCTGTTCCATTGTCCTCCTGTTCTTATTGTTAGGAAGATTTTCCTGAGATTTGAAACCATTGCCCCTTCTCCTGCACTCTGCATCAAGAGACACCACCTTTCCTTCATTCTTCCTATGGGATCTTTTGAAGTATTTGAAGACCACCATCATATTCCCCTCAGTCTCCTCTTTTCCACACTAAGCACGCCTGGTTACTTCAGCTTGCTCATATGGCTTGTATTCCGTCCCTTGGAACATCTTTTTCACTAGCCTGCAGACCACTTACAGATTATCTACATCCTTTCTATACAGTGGTGTCCAAAATTGGATATACTATTCCAGCTGAAGCCTAAGCAGAGCTGAATAGAACGGTAGTGAGACTTGCACGCTATGCTTCAGCTAATACAATCTAACATTACATTTGCCTTTTCTGAAACAGCAAGGAAAGTCCAACCCCCTGAGAGATGTCACTATATCAATCTAACTCCCGTGTGGACAGCATGAAGTTAATGGTTAAATTCTTCCATTAACCTTGCTATCACATCTCCGGGAGGTGGATTACCTGTGCAGATGGGAGAACCCCTACCAACAGTGTAAACAGAGTCTACAAAAGTGTTAGGGCAGTGTCACTGTAGCAATTCCAATGTAGACAAGCCCTCAAGCAGATTTCCCAGAAGAGCATCAAGTCCAGATCTGTGGACATGGGGAGCTGAAGAATCCAAAACTTCCATTTGCATTTTGTCCCAATGATTCTTCACCCTCAGTGCTAAACCTTTGGCCCTTATTTCCAACTGGAATTTGTCTGGCTTCAGCTTTTAGCTATAAGGCCTTCCTCTACCTTTCTCTGCTACATTACAGGGCCAGTTATTACTATTTAAAATAAACAGGTGAAGCTCCTTAAGTGTCTGATTCTCCAGCCTTTTCTGCAGTTTTAAATCATTTATGTGGCTCTTCCTGCACCTTTTCCAATTTTCCAATGTCCTTTTATAAATGTGAACCCCAGGTCTGGACAGAGTCAGTTTTTACTAATGCCATGTGCAGAGGTAAAATCCTTCCACTGCGCTGACTCACCAACCCCTGTTTATGTACCTGTGATAAATGAAGGGCAGAGTCGCTTCCTTTTATGGACACCAGGCCAGCCAGTTAGCTATAAAGTCCCTCTTGGTGCCTTTTCTCTGCTTAATTTACCTGTCAGGAGTTAACTAAGTTCCCCACGTAAAGAAAAGGAGTGGGCACCTGAACAAAAGAGTCAAAGGGAGGGCTAGAACTGTTTAAATGGGGGGGGGGGGAAACTTCCTTTTGTTCATGTGTTGTCTCTCTCCGGGAAAGAGAGGAACGGCGAGCAGCAGGAATGCTATGCAAGGCTTGAACCAGGTTGAAAAATTAATCTTCCATACCTAGAAGAAATTATTGGACAAGGCACATTCAAACAGACTCTATTAGGCAAGTATTATTTTGCCTTGTGGAATTTTCTGTGTGCTAATCCCAGAAGCTTTTGCTCAAGCTGAACCCCCAAGAAAGCTATTTTGGTTTCTTAATTATTGTATTTTTTTAATACAGCAAAAGTATAAATTCCAGTCATATTATTTTCCTTTTTATTTTTAATAAAATTTACCTTTAAAAAAACAGGATTGTTTTTTTGATGTCCTAAATGGTTTGTGCCTGTTGTTTGATTAGCTGGTAGCAGAGCTAATTTCCTATGTTTTCTTTCTCAGATCTTCCCAGGAGAGAAGTGAAAGGGTTTGAGGGAACCCCCCACAGGGAGGAATTCCCAAGTGCTCCTTCGTGGGTCCAGAGGTGGGTTTTTTTTGCATTTGGGTGGTGACAGTGTTTACAAAGCCAATGTCAGAGAAAAGTGGTAACTTGGGTATTAAATACAAGCCTGGAGTGACATGTATTAATTTTAAAAAATCTTGCTGGCCCCCACCTTCTGGACTCAAAAAGACAGGGTGGGCACTTAGCATTGAGAGCATCCAAAGACCACATAAGCTCTTTTGGCCACAGCCTCACACTGAGAGCTCCACAATGACTCTTCAATCCTTTTCAAGGTCACCATGTTCCATAACATAGTGCCCTCATCTCTTTCTTTCTTTCTTAGTCAGGCATGTCTTGCCCTTGGTGAATCCATGCTGACTGTTCCTGATCACTTTCCTCTCCTTTAAGTGCTTCAGAATTGACTCCTTGAGGACCTGCTCCATGATTTTTCCAGGAACTGAGGTGAAGCTGACTGGACTGTAGTTCCCCAAATCCTCCTTCTTCCCTTTTTTAAAGATGGACGCTACATTCGCCTTTTTCCAGTCATCCGCGACCTCCCCCGATCGCCAGAAGTTTTCAAAGATAATGACCAAAGGCTCTGCAATCACATTCGCCAACTCTTTTAGCACCCTTGGATGCAGTGCATCCGGCCCTATGGACTTGTGCTCCTCCAGCTTTTCTAAATAGTCCTGAACCACTTCTTTCTCCACAGAGGGCTGGTCACCTCCTCCCCAGGCTGTGCTGCCCAGTGCAGTAGTCTGGGAGCTGACCTTGTTCGTGAAGACAGAGGCAAAAAAGCATTGAGTACATTTGCTTTTCAACATCATCTGTCACTAGGTTGCCTCCCACATTCATTAAGGGGCCCACACTTTCCTTGACTTTCTTCTTGTTGATAGACATATCTGAAGAAACCCTTCTTGTTACTCTTAACATGTCTTGCTAGCTGCAACTTCAGGTGTGATTTGGCCTTCCTGATTTCATTTCTACATGCCCGAGCAATATTTTTATATTCCTCCCTGGTCATTAGTCCAGGTTCCCACTTCTTATAAGCTTCTTTTTTTGCATTTATGATCAGCAAGGATTTCACTGATAAGCCAAGCTAGTCACCTGCCGTATTTATTATTATTTCTACACATCAGGATGGTTTGTTCCTGCAACTTCAATAAGGATTCTTTATAATACAGCCTGGCCTCCTGGATTCCTTTTCCCTCTCTTGTTATTCCCTAGGAGACCTTGCCCATCAGTTCTCTGAGGGAGTCAAAGTCTGCTTTTCTGAAGTCCAGGCTCCGTATTCTGCTGCTCTCCTTTCTTCCCTGTGTCAGGATCCTGAACTTGACCATCTCATGGTCACTGACTCCCAAGTTCCCATCCACTTTTGTTACCCCTACTAATTCTTCCCTTTTTGTGAGCAGTAGGTCAAGATCTCTGCCCCTAGTTGGTTCCTACACGTGCACCAGGAAATTGTCCCATACATTTTCCAAAAACTTCCTGGATTGTCTGTGCACTGCTACATTGCTCTCCCAGCAGATATTGGGGTGATTGAAGTCCCCCATGAGAACCAGAGCCTGTGTTCTAGTAACTTCTCTTAGTTGCTGGAAGAAAGCCTCGTCCACCTCATTCCCCTGGTCTGGTGGCCTACAGCAGCCTCCCACCATGACATCAGCCTTGCTGTTCACACTTCTAAACTTAGTCCAGAGACTCTTGGGTTTTTCTGCAGTTTCATACCAGAGCTCTGAGCAGTCATACTGTTCTCTTACATACAATGCAATTCCTCCACCTTTTCTGTCGTGCCTGTCCTTCCTGAACAGTTGATATCCATCCATGACAGTACTGCAGTCATGTGAGTTATCCCACCAAGTCTCTGTTATTCCAATCACTTCATAGTTTCCTGACTGTGCCAGGACTTCCAGTTCTCTCTGCTTGTTTCCTAGGCTTATTGCGTTTGTTCATAGGCATTTAAGATAACTCACTAATCGTCCCGCTTTCTCAATATAAGGCAGGATGGTTTTTCAGTCTGTCCACAAAGCACGGGATTCCCCGTTCTGAAAGTCTCAGAAACTCCTTTTTATATCAGTGGTATCCTTTATAGACACTGAGTGACCAAAACTGAGGGTGTATCCAGAGCAGGTCACTCTCTATCCCCTTCCTTATGTATCCCAAGATTGTTTTGGCCACTGTTGCAAAGTAGCAGGTGTTTCCATAGAACTGGTATAATTGACACTCTGGTCTTTTCCCAGAAGTCTGTCCTAGCTGGGCTATTTCCTCTGGCACTTGTTTTGGCAAAGGTTTCTCTTTGTCTGCATTCAGATTTTGAGCCACCAGGTGAATGTGGAACTCCCTACAACATGCACTTTCCAGCCTGGCTTTCATTGTATTGAGGAGCGAAAATGCATGACCCGTATCCACCCTCATTTGTTTCCTACTGGTGCCTATTAATCTTTCCCACATCACAACACATTATTGACACATGGAACAATGTAAAATATGGAATTGGCTTTAATAAGGTCATCTGTCCATAATTCATATCTGTGAATCATGAAAATGTAATTGTTCAGAGTGTGAAGAGCAAACAATATGCTTCACCAATGAGAACAGTCTTCAGTAATGCACATAGTGTCTAATATTAACATTGTCTCTCCGTTCAGGCAGTTGCACTGTGACCATCTCCCTTGACTCTGGACACATACAGGAATACAGTGAAACGTACAGTACGTTCAAGAGACACTATTCTGCCACAATCTACTCCATGTCAGATTTTAACAAAACCAACTTCACCAACCCCTCCACGTTCATCTTGCTGGGCATTCCTGGTCTGGAGGCAGCTCATGTCTGGATCTCCATCCCTTTCTGTGTGATCTACACCATAGCCATCTTGGGGAACTTCACCATCCTGTTCATTGTGAAGATGGAGCCGAGATTGCATGGGCCCATGTACTATTTCCTCTGCATGCTGGCCGTCACTGACCTGGTCATGTCTACGTCCATCCTGCCCAAAATGCTGGCAACCTTCTGGTTCAATTTTAGGGAGATCGATTTCAGTGCCTGCCTCACTCAGCTGTATGTCTTTCACTGTTTCTTAGTGATGGAGTCTGGGATCTTCATGGCCATGGCTTTGAATTGCTATGTGGCCATCTGTGATCCCCTGAGAGATGCAACCACATTGACAAACCCCGTGGTGGCTAAGATTGGAATGGCCATAGCGCTGCGTGGTAGCATCATTGTATTGCCCTATCCCTTGCTATTGAGGCAGTGGACATATTGTGGAACCAACATCATTGCCCAGCCATACTGCACCCACATGGCCATGGTAAAGCTGTCCTGTGCCGACACCCAAGTCAGTAGTTACTACTGCCTCTTTGTGCTATTCTGGGTGATGGGTCTGGATTTAATTTTTATTGTTATATCCTATACCCTCAGGCCCATCTCATGTCTCCCCACAAAGGATGCCCGTCTCAAGACTTTTGGGACCTGTATCTCCCACGTCTGTTCCATCTTAGTCTTTTACATCCCAGGACTCTTCTTCTCTCTCACTTACTAGTTTCACCAGAAGTTGCCCCTGCATTTCCATGTTCTCATTGCCAGCGTGTACTTCTTGATGCCCCCTGTGCTAAATCCCCTCATCTATGGGGTGCAGACCAAACAGATCTCGAGCAGGCTGCTCCGGCTCTTTACTCTTAAAGGAACCTAAAGTTTTCTCCAGATCCTCTGACTCTCTGACTGAGTCCGTGAATAGTTGGCTGGTGATATGGCCTTGGGGCTCTTCCCTGCATCACTGACCAGAAAGTCAGAGAGACATTAAACCCTTTTCTGACCTTATTATGCACTGTCAGCTGGGGAATCATTCTGGGTACAGCTCATTAACTCATAGCATTTTCCATCTTTCTTATTTCTGGTAACTGGACACTTTAAGCTCCTGCTCCCTTTCTTACTATTCCCTCAAGTCTCTGCCCCCTGCCTCACCGTTTTTCCCAAGTTCCTCTACTCCTGCCCCACCAGTTTCCCCAAGGTCCTGCACACTTTTCTGTTTTCCTTCCTCCAGCAGTCACTAGCTCAGCTCTACCTCCGTCCCTCCCAACTGGGCTCCCTCTGCTCCGGGATGGGGCTGGGATGGGATCTGATACAGCCTGACAAGGAGCTTGCAGTGAGAGCAGCGAGGACCCAGGTTTGGGGCCCACAGGCCACTCCGGAGCAGAGATGGAATCCAGGAAGCTACCAAGAAATAGCTGATGCCTGAAAAAGATTAGTGAGGCAGCAGGTAAGGCCGTGCATCATACAGCTTGTGAGCTCTAAAGCTCAGCTATAAATTCCTCAGGAGACATACCTCTGTCTGGCTTTATTCTTTAGCTTTCAGCTCCCCACATTTCCTCCCATTTGGGGCCCTGTAGTGGGCAGGCTGCCTACAACGGGTGTGGGCTGGGAGCTCTTTGCTATCCAAACTTTGGTGCACAGATGAGTCTATAAAACTTATTGCTGTAAATAATCAAACCAGTGCACACTGCCTGACTCCATACCAAGTCTTTAAGTTGGTTTGGACAATAGCCCATTTCTCTGAGGACATTCTATGGACTTATAAACAAACTTACCTGAACTAAGGCCGTACTGGAACCCATCTGGATAAACGAGGACTTTTTAACAGAGTTGGTAAGCTCCATGTCAACACTGAACACAGGTTTTAAAAGCCCAAGCCCCTGAAGGAAGGAATGCATTTCAGCTAGTAACCAAACAGCCTGCAGATTGTACCTGGACAGATATCACCTGTGCCCTTCAAACACACCTAATAAACACTTGTTTCTCACCCAAATTACTCATGTTGTAGTGGTATTATTTGTATGAATTGTATTCTTAGCTGTATTCATGGAATGTTTAAAGTTATGTACTGTCCTAGCTTCTCCCTATAAGCCATGCATGTAAATTCTGTGGCCTGCCTATTCCAGTGACCTGCCTTTCTGGTCTCCATGTAGCGTGACCGGTGGACCAAGGTATCAAGCTAACTGTAGTCAATGGTTCCAGCACGAGTGTCCTGTTGGCGAGTGTGCAGGAAAGAGCAGTGCCTGGACACTTCTTTGAAGAGAGTGGGGGAGTGTTTGGGTATATAAGGTGTGACACAGAATGGCCAGAAGGCAGCAGAAGGAAGCCTGATTCCCTGCAGAGGGAAGCAAGTTTGCTAGAAGTTGGTTAAGGCACCTTGAGCCAGTCACATGATAAAAACCCCTGCTTCAATCAGAGAGGGGAAGGAGTGGGAGCAGAGAGCAGTTTGGAGGACTGGGAGCAGAGTGATTTGGTGTTGGAGCAGAAAACAGTTTGAAGCAGAGTAGATTGATGTTGGAACAGAGAGCAGTATGAAGGAGTTGAAACAGAGTGTTTGGTGTGGGAGCAGAGAGCAGTTTGGAGGAAAGCAGAGGAGAATTTGGAGAAGTGCTGCGGTGAGCTAAGAAGACCCAGACCATAGGTAGAGGGACCTGGCTTGTGCAGAGAGAGGGCAGAAAGCCCCACAAGCTGAAGGGTAGGAGAGAGAAGTAGGCCAGGGGAAGGAATAGCTAGTTGAAGTGGTTTACTACTATCCTCAGGGCCCCTGGGTTGGGACCCAGAGTAGAAGGTGGGCCCGGGTCCCTCCCTCTCCACTCCCCTCCTCTAGGATATTAGTGGGGCAGTAAAGACCCTATTCAGGGGCAAGAAATGGTGCCCTGAACCCCCCACAAGAATTAAAAATGCAGGACCCATCATAATAGTGCCAGCAATTTGCCACAAAGGATTAAGTAAAGACCTGGGTAACTGTTACCATGGTAATAGGGGAGTACGTAACAGGTGAGCAGTATCTTTTGCTTGATAGATAATGTTTGTTATCTGCCTCTCCCATTTTTGCTTGTTGATACATAAGTGATGCAGCTGCATAAGAAATGTAGTTGTCTAAAGAATACCTATTGAGTGAAGTAGTTTTATGTCTCCTCTCCCTTCTTTTTCCCAGCTATAACAATATGTTCAAGGTCATGGTTCCTTCCCCGTTGTAAACTGCTGATTAAAAGAAGTTGTGGTTACAATTGTTGTAAAGAAACATGTGTTTAAGGTAAAAGCACCAGTGCAATATGCTTAATGCTGTAATCAATAAAGAGGGGAGGGTATAATTATATTCATGATATGGCTATCACTCTTCATTATATGAATGTTCTATAACTAAATATGATTTTGGTGTGTGTGAGTGTATTACATACTGACTTAGATAAAAGAGTGTAATATGATTAATCTGGTCCTTACTTGACAATTGGTTGGAGGGGAACAAGTACTGCAATAAAGGAGTCAGTTTACTCAATCTGCCTCTGTGTCCTCCTGTTCCTTCTTTCCATCTCTAACGTTATCACTGTATGTGAAGTTATAAAGTTTTGCTATGTGTTACTGAAAGATGTTATGAAGTTGAAAACACCCACAGCTAGCCTTTTGGGCACAAGAATGATGAGGCTACACAGTGCTAGTGGCCCATCAGCAAAGACAATAGGCTCAGTGTTTCAGCCAGAATATGAGTTACGGCTGCTCTGAATCAGTGTGGCATGCAAGGTCATGCTGATGAATAGCTTTGGATCCAAAAGGAAGCCAGAAAGCATCTGTGTTAATGCAAATTACCTAACTGACGAAGGAGGAAAAGAACTGCCCATAAGTGGCAGCACAAAGAAGTCAAACCAAAGGACAAGAAGAGAGACAGGTAGATCAGAGGAAGGCAAGGACAAGTAGAAACGCCAGCCCCTACCAACGCTCACTCTTTAAGAGTACTGCCGGGGGGATTCAATTTTCTTAGACTGCACATGTATAAATATATTGAAATAACTCACTGATCATGGAAACTGCTTAAGAAAAAAACAAAATGGGAATTGGGAAAATTGAGAATGGGAAATGGGAAAAGAGCAGGACTCCACTTTAACCCTGCTAAAACAAAAGGCTCTCACAGTGCCACCCTTGCATTTCCCTGAAGTATCACAGCCTTTTGTAATGTGTTTGATGACTAATAACATGGCCTTCTCTGCCACACTATTAAAAATATTGAAAGAGGGAACCGACGTGAATGTCCAGAGATCACTCTGGAGCAAAGAATTGCCTTGGTAGAGAGACCCCCGCTGGAAAAATTTACTGATGAGAGTGTACCGAAGATTATGTTAAAATATCGGTGCAAAATTGTGTGCGGTGCACTCGGGACAAGGCTCATCCTCCGCACTGGAAACCCATGATGCACCAACGAAGGTCTGGAATGAGGATATGATCATAGACACTTCCCTTTGCTAGATTATAGTTGCTGATGAAAATTATCAGTTTCTGATCCCTTAGTTACAGCTCTGTGTGGTGCAGAAAATGCTCATGTCTCCCCTCAGTCACCTTTCTCCAGATCTGTCTGTGTGCTATCCAACCAGCTGTCCAGGGCATTTACAGGGTATGCAGCAATAGGCATTATCCTTAATTTTCTTCCTAATCAAGTATAATATTAAAATATAAACAAATACACAGAACAACCAATTCCTCTGTAACTCAGCACAGAGCCTGAACTTTCTCATCTCCCGTTGGGAAGGTCCTTTAATTACTGTTTACTCATAAAGATGAATAACAAGCACAGAAGCACAAAAATGGAAACAGAGACATTGGCTAGACAGTCTCCAGTCTCCAGCCTGTTTATATCCAGATGCCACTTCTCCCCAAGAGGCTGAGTGAAGCCCACTGGGATTGCGAAGAGCTATATTATAAACAGTTCATACCACAGTATTGGCTCTTGGCGCGAGATCCTGCTGCTGATACTGGGTTGAGAGACATGTGGGACACAGCTATTTAAGAGCAATTCCCAGGGAGGACACTTCCATCTCAGGATTCACAGGTACCCATCTCTTGCTGAGGAGCTCACCTGCTCAACAAACCTAGTTCAAAATGAGTGTGATGGGATAGAGAGTAAGTCTATTGTCCTTTTCACACTGCACAGCCATGAAATATCTCAGGGCCCTTGCCACAGGGTGTGTGTTTCCTTCAGTATGACGGGTAAAATTCTTATTCTTTTTTGTGCATCTCCATTTGCCTTGACTGATTGCCCCTACCTCTGTCGCCCATAGTTTGCTCAGGCCCTGCTCAGGCAAAACGCCCTTTGGAGTAAGAATTGAGTAAATACCTCAAAATTCAGGTGTGTATAAATGCACAGAATGAACAGAAGACGGAATTATCCTCCTCTGGCATTTCAATGTTCACTCTGTTAACATAGGAACATAAGACTGGCCAGACTGAGTCAGACCACAGGTCAATCTAGCCCAGTGTCTTGTCTTCTGATAGTGGCCACTGCCAGGTGTCCCAGAGGGAAAGAATAGACCAGAGAATCATCAAGTGATCTGTCACCTGTCACCGTTCCCAGCTTCTGGCTGATCCGCCAAGGAAGCTGGCTTCGGTGCTTAATTGTACTAATTGTTTCTTTTCAAATAGAGCAAAAGCCTCAGTTCCAAATGTATTCTTTTCCTTTTTGTTTTTAATAAAATTTTTCTTTTTTAAGAACAAGATTGGATTTTTGGCGTCCTAAGAGATTTGTGCACGTTGTATGATCAGCTGGTAGTTTACAGCTAGTTTTCTGTTTTCTTTCACAGCATTTTTTTTTTTTTTTGGTATATGCACGGTAGCAGTGTTTACCATGCATATATCAATGTCAGAAAAAACTTGGGACTTTAACACAAGCCTGGAGTGGCACACATTAAATTTTAGACACCTTGACTGCCACCACCTTCTGCATTCAAAGTAACAGAATGGGCATTTAGCCTTGACAGCAACCAAAGACCACATCAGTCCTTTCGGCCACAGCCTCACACTGGGAACTCCACAGTGACCCTTAAATCTTTTCCCGGGTCACTATGTTCCATAATACAGTGCCCTAGTCTGTGGGTCAAGCCCACATTCACTGTTAAAAGAAGCAAACTTTGCATGTGAGTGTATTAGAATATTTTGTTTGCAGGGGCCCAGCTCGCAAAATACTCCAGATCAATTGGTGTGCCTACCTTAGCCTCCTCATTGTAACCACTCTGCCAATCTTTGGGTCAACCACAATTTTTTCTGAAGTGATTTTCTATTTGCTTCCAGATCATTGATGAAAATATTGAATAGCATCAGGCCTAGAACTGATCCCTGCAGAACCCCACTACAAACACCCCCATTCACTGAATATGGCCCATTGACATCTGCTTTCTGAGATCTGACAGTTTGCTAGTTTATAGTCCATTTAACGTGCCCTCCATTGGTACTGTGGAATGTTCATTACTTTCTCTTACTAAATCAAATGCCCCAGAGAAATTAAAGTCTATTGCGTCTGCATGGTTCCCTTGATCAGCCGAAAATGAACTCTCATTAAGGGATGAAATCAGGTTTATTTGACAAGACCAGTTTTCCATACATCATGTTGATGACTGGTATTAATAATATTCCAAACTTCTTTTGAACTAATCCAATATCAGCTTCTCTATTATTTCCTTACGTTGTCAAATATTTTTTTCAGTGTAACCATTTTTTTTATAATTTATGTTTAACAGACAACTATCCTGCATTTGACTTACTTTCTTTCTTTCTTTCTTTCTTCTGCCCCCTGATTGAAGACCTCTGGCTAACAGTGAGATGTGTGATTGATTGGTCAGTTCATAACTCTGGTGTTCGACTGTTGATGCTAATGGATTGGAAAGTATTTCATCTCCTAAATTAAAATTCTTTGCAAATGCAGAACAAAACTATTTCTTGAACACATCCACCTTTTCTCCAACATAAACTAGTTTCCTTTCTCCCTGTAGGAATCATCCTAAATATTTTCAAGGATTTCTTTTGCTCATAATATACTTAATAACCTTCTTTTTCTGATCTTTAGCTCCACCAATCGTCAGTATTTCCATGACATTTTTTATCATCTCTCATTATATTTCATACTCCCAATTTGTATTATTTCCTATCTATTTTCCAATTTCCCCTTTTGTTATATATTACTCCCCCTACCCAATTTCTGCCTTCTATTTAATAAACTCTTCTTAAAGAACTCCCAATTTTCATTCACATTTCATTTAAATTTTTCCTACTAATCAATTCTCCTAATAATTTGCCTCAGCAAAATTTTCCCCTTTTGAAGCACAAAGTGTCTCATAAACCTCCTTCGTATCAGCTGTATCCTTTATGGACACTGGGTGTCCAAAACAGATCATGTGTCCAGAGCAGGTCATTCTCCATCCCATTCCTGAGAGACCTCAACATTGTCTTTGTTTGGCCACTGCTACGAATGCGCAGGTGTTTCTATGAAACAGCTCTAAATCACACTGTGGTCTTTGCCCTGAGGTCTATTCTACTTGGGATGTTTCCCTCGTCACATGTTTTGGCAAAGGTTTGCTTTTATTCTACACTCATATTTTGAGCCACTGGGTGAATGTGGAACTCCCTACAGCATGCGCTTTTCAGCCTGACTTTCATTGCATTAAGGAGTAATAATGGATAACCACCATCCACGCTCATTTTTTACTCCTGGTGCCTATTAATATTTCCCACATCATGACACATTATTGACACAAGGAGCAACATAAAATATGGAATTGGCATTAATAGGGTCATTTGTTCATAATTTATTTCTCTGATAATGTTATTTTTGAGTGTGTAAAGAGTGACCGATCTGCTTCCCCCATGAGAAAAGCCTCCAGTAGTACATGTAGTGTCTCATATGAATATCATCTCTCCATACAGGCATTTGTACAGCGAACATCACCCTAGAGCCTGGGCAAATACTGGAAGCCAGTGCAAAATACAGTATATGCAGGAAACACCATTCTGCTTGAGAGTTGAACACCTTCTCCCTTACTCCATGTCAGGTTCCAACACAACCGACTTCATTAACCCCTCCACCTTCATCCTGCTGGGCATTCCTGGCCTGGAGGCAGCCCATGTCTGGATCTCCATCACCTTCTGCACCATGTATGCCATAGCCATCCTCGAAAACTTCACCATCCTGTTCATCGTGAAAATGGAGAAGAGCCTCCATGGTCCCATGTACTATTTTCTCTGCATGCTGGCCGTCACTGACCTGGTCGTGTCTACGTCTATCCTGCCCAAAATGCTGAGCATCTTCTGGTTCAATTCCAGGGAGATCAGTTTCAGTTCCTGCCTCACTCAGCTGTACGTCTTTCACTGTTTCTCAGGGGTGGAGTCTGGGATTTTCGTGGCTATGGCTTTCGATCGTTATGTGGCCATCTGCGATCCCCTGAGACACGCAACACGACTGACAAACCCCATGGTGGCCAAGATCGGCCTGGCTGTGGTGCTGCGCTGCACCATTTTGGTATTGCCCTATCCCTTCCTTTTGAGGCAGTGGCCATATTGCAGAAGCAACTTCATCCCTCAGCCATACTGCTCCCACATGGCCGTGGTGAAGCTGGCCTGCACCGACACCTGAGTCAGTAGTTACTATGGCCTCTTTGTGCAATTCTGTGTGATGGGTCTGGATGGGACTTTTATTGTCATGTCCTATATCCAGATCCTCCGGGCCATCTTCCGCCTACCCACAAAGGACGCCCGTCTCAAGACTTTTGGGACCTGCATCTCCCATCTCTGTGCCATCTTAGTCTTTTACATCCCAGGCCTCTTCTTTGCTCTAGCCTACCGATTTCCCCAGAATGTGCCCCTGTGTTTCTATGTTCTCATTGCCAACGTCTACCTCTTGATGCCCCCCATGCTAAATCCCCTCATCTACGGGGCGAGAACCAAACAGATCCGGGGCAGGCTGCTCCGGCTCTTTACTCATAAAAGGACCTCAATTTTCTCCTGATCCTCCAACTCTCTGACTAAGTCTGTGAGGAGCTGAGTGCTGACATGGTGCTGGGCCTCTTCCCTGAATCACTGACTGGTCAGTCAGTGAGACATTAAATGCTTTCCCGACCTTACTATGCATTGTCAGCTGGGGAACTGGTCTGGGTACAACTCATTAACTAGACTGTTCTCAGTCATTCCAGATGACCGGAAAAGGAGTAATGGTCTTACGCTGCAGTGTGGGAGGTTTAGGGCCCCTTATTTGAAGGGAGTGTGGGAGTATGTAAGGGTTACATAAAGACCAGGGTAATTGTAACCATTTTAATGGGGAGTATGGCACAGTAGAGCACTATCCCTTGCTTGATAGCTAAAGTTCACTACCAGTCCCCCCATTTTTGCTTGTTAAGCATATATTATTGTTGCACCTACATAAGAAATGTAGTTGTCTAAAGAATACCTGTTGTGTGAAGTAGTGTTATCTCTCCTCTCTCTTCTTTTCCCTAGCTATATAAATGAGTTTAGGGTTATGGCTCCTTCTGCCACTGAAAATTGCTGATAAAAAGAAGTTGTGGTTACAATTGTTGTAAAGAAACATGTGTTTAAGGTAAAAGTGCCTGCACAATATGCTTAATGCTGTCATATTCATGATATGGCTATTACTGTTCTTTATATGGTCATTCATATTACTAAATAAGGGTTTTTTGGATGTTGTAGGAAACATGTGTATTTACATATTAACTTAGATAAAAGAGTGTAATGTGATTAGCTGGTGCTTACTTGACAATTAAGTTGAGGGGGACAATTACTGCAATAAAAGTCTATTTACTCAATCTGCTTCTGTGTCCTGTTTCTTCTTTCCAACTCTAACATTATCATTGTGTGTGAAGTTACAAAGCTTTGCTATGTATGTGTTACTGAAAGATGTTATGAAGTTGAAAACACCTACAGCTAGCCTTTTGGGCACACACATGAAGAGCCTACACAGTGCTAGTGGCCCATCAACAAAGACAATAGACTCAGGGTTTCATCCAGAATATGAGTTACGGCTTCTATGAAGAATTGGTAGGGGAACCAAAGTGGATGGAAACCTAAGTGTCAGTGACCATGAGATGATTGAGATTGGGAGGGGGCAGTCAGGGGACTAAGAGCAGGGGGCTTAGATAGGGGGTGGGATCCTGAGGGGGCAGTTAGAGTGGGGGTCTCCGAAGGGGGCAATCAGGGGACAGGGAGAGGGGAGGTTGGATTGGTTCAGGCTCTGAGAGGGCAGTCAGGGGATGGGAAGTGGTGGGGGGTCAGATGAGGGAGGGGCCAGGCTTTTTGAGGAGACACAGTCTTCCCTACCCGGCCCTCCACACAATTTGAACCCCATAGTGGCCCTCGAGCCAAAACTTTGCCCACCCCTGGCTTAGCGCATTATGTGGTTAAAGATAAACACCATGAAAATTGACTGTCTCTTTGTATATGCCATTACAGCAAAAAATTGGTATTTTGTGTCTCATTTTTTAAGTTTGTATTTTTTAAGTAAAGTTTAGTTGTTAATTTAAAAAGAAAAAGTTTAGTTAACTTTTAGTTCCTTTAGTTTGTTTGATGAATAAAGATAATGTCCTTTATGATCGAGTATTCAATAAACGTTTGCCTTTAAAAAAATAAAAAACAAAAATTCCTGGGGTGCACACACCTATGGCTGTATCTATAAGGTTATCATCTGCTATCCCCGCCCCCCTGGACAATACAGCTTCCAAACCGTTCGTTTTTCTGTGCACTTTAGCCAAAGGCACAAGCCTTTTATAACTCCTAATAATAAAAGCTCTGTCAATACTACTCGCAATATGTCATCTTCTTGCACTATGCTCCTCTTAACCACAGAAATGTCTCCCCTTTTATCTTCTCACCAAGGGTGTTCCATGCAGTTAATGTTGACAGCTTTTCTGTGATTCATACCTACTTGTGCAGAGGTTAGTTTTACAAACTCACTATGATCAGTGTCAAGTGTATGAGAGGCTTCAGTGCTCAGGATTGCAGCATACACATTGGCTCCCTGCTGCCTGCTTCCTCCTAGTAGAGGGCTTTGAATCCTCACATGATCATTGGACTTACAATTTTAGCATCTTTGGGATTCTATTTTCACTGGAGATTTGGGTTGGGGATTAGAGGAATGGGTAAAACAGATCCCTTTTCTCCATTAAGTTCAAACGACTCTGAGGACATATCTACACTACAAAATTAGGTCAATTTTATAGAAGTTGATATTTAGTAACCAATTTTAAACAGCTGATCATGTGTATCCCCACTAAACACATTAGCCCGTGGGCGTGCATTCTCAATACTGTGGCTAACATCAATTCACTGAGTGGTGCACTGTGGGTAGCTACCCTATAGTCCTTGTTGCCCATTGGAATTTTGGTTTAAGCTTCCAATGTCTCACTGGCCCAAAACACTGTCACATGTGGTTTTAGGTACATGTCATGAGTCTCCCCTCTCTCCGTCCCTTCCTCCCTGCAAGCAATGGCAAACAAAAGTTTTGTGCCTTTTTTTCTAGGTTATCGATGCAGATGCCATAGCATGGCAAGCATGGAGGCCACACAGCAGTGCACTGCTTTTGTGAGCATCGTAAACACCTCGTGCATTATCCTGCAGTATGTACAAAGCCTGGCTGGGAGCATCCAGCGTGAGGATGACTATGAGGAGGACATGGACACAGATGTTTCCGAAAATACATGATGTGGCAATCGGGATATCACGGTGGCATTGGGGCATGCTGACACAGTGAAATACTGATTCAGGGCCTGGTAAACAAGCACAGACTGGTGCAACCGAATTGTATTGCAGGTCTGGGAAGATTCTCAGTGGCTGGGAAACTTTCACATGTGTAAGGGCACTTTCATGGAACTTTGTGAGTTGCCTTCCCCACCCTGAAGGGCAGGAATACTAAGATGAGACCCGCCCTGACAGTTGAGAAGCGAGTGGCAGTACGCCTGCTAACCTTGCAATGCTTGACTGCTACTGGTCAGCTGGGAATCAATTCAGAGGAGACAAATCTACCATGAGGGCTGCTGTGATCCAACTAGCCAAGGCAATCAATAACCTTCTGCTAACCAGGGTAGTGACTCTGGGAAATGTACAGGTCATAGATGGCTTTCCTGCGATGAGGTTCCCTAACTGTGGATAGAGTGATAGACAGAACATCTGTCCTTCTCTTGGCACCGGACAACCTTGTGAAGTGGTACATAAACCCCAAGGGGTACTTCTCAATGGTGCTGCAAGCACTGGTGGATCACAAGGGATGTTTCACAGACATCAACATGGGATGGCTGGGAAAGATGCTTGACACTCGCGCCTTTTAGAACTCTGAGCTGTTCGAAAAGGTGCAAGAAGGGACTTTCTTCCCAGACCAGAAAATTACCATTAGGGATGTTGTAATGCCAGTCGTTATCTCTGGAGACCCAGCATACCCCTTGCTCCCATGGCTTATGAAGCCATACACAGGCAGCCTGGACAGCAGTGCAACTCTAGGCTGAGCAAGAGCAGAATGGTGGTAGAATGGGCCTTTGGCTGTTTAAAAGGGTGCTGGCGCTGTTTCCCGATGGGTTAGAGCTCAGCACAACCAGTATTCCCATTATTATTGCTGCCTGCTGTGTGCCCCATGATATCTGTGAGTATAAGGGCAAGACATTTATGGCAGGGTCAGAGGTTGAGGCAAATCGTCTGGTGGCTAATTTGGATGAGCCAGACACCACAGGCAAAAAAGAAAGAGAAGAAAAACCTCTCCAGTTTTCAAGCACCAAAAGGAAAAAATGTCACCTTTTAAAATCCTGAGATCTGTGCTCCCGGTTCAAAATTATCCCACCACTCTGCCACATATTAAGCCTGAATCCCCACTCTTCTTCCAGTTTGTGGAAGAATTCAGGAACCAAAATGGAGTTCAGTGTCCTGTAGTCTGGTCACATGACCTTGCATGCCATACTGATTCATAGTTGCCATAACTCATATTCTGATTGAAACACTGAGTCCATTGTCTTTGCTGATGGGCCACTAGCACTGTGTAGCTTCTTTGTTCTTGTGCCCTAAAGGCTAGCTGTGGGTGTTTTCAAATTCACAACATCTTTCAGTAACGCTTACATAGTAAAACTTTATAACTTCACATACACTGATAATGTTAGAGAAGGAAAGAAGGAACAGGAAGGGCCAGAGGTGGATTCAGTAAAGGGACTACTTTATTTGCAGTACTTGTTCCCCTCCACCCAATTGTCAAGTGAGGAGCAGATTAATCATGTTACACTCTTTTATCTAAGTTTATATGAAAATACCGCCCCCAAAATCCTTTATTTAATTATACAACACCATTATAATACATATAATGAATAGCAATAGCTGTACCATAAATATCATTATACTGACCCTTTTTACTGTTTACAGCATTAAGCTTTTACCTTAAACACGTGTTTCTTTACAACAGTTGTAACCACAACTTCTTTTAATCAGCAATTTACAAGGCGGGGGGAGAAGCCATGACCCTGAACACCTTTCTGTAGCTGGGAAAATGAGGACAGAGAAAAGATAAAACAGCTGCATACAACAGGCATTTCTTAGACAATTACATTTCTTATGCAGCTGCAACACTTATGTGTCCTTAACAGGCAAAAATGGGGAGGGGGCTGGGTAATAAACTTTATCTATCAAGCAAGGGTTAGTGCTGGCCTGTGCCATACTCCCCTATTACCATGGTAACAGTTACTCAGGTCTTTACTTAACCCTTACATGTCCCAACACTCTCCATTGTCTTCAAAGAAGGGTCCAGGCACCCCTCTCTCCCGCACACTGGCCAGTGGGGCACTCGAGCTGGAGGCATTGGCTTCAGTTGGCTCAATACTTTGGTCCACTCATCATGGCCCGGAAAGACAGGAAAGGCAGGTCATTGGAATAGGCAGGCTGCAGAATTTACAAGTACGGCTTATGGGGAGAGACTAGAGCAGCACATAACATGAAACATTCCATGAATACAACTAATAACACAGTTAATACATATAATATCCCTAAAACGTAGGCAATTTGACTGCGAAGCGAGCGAGTGTTCATTAGTCCTGTTCGAAGGGTACAGGCTACATCCATCCAGGAACAATCTGCAGGCAGTTTAGTTGCTAGCTGAAATGCATTCATTCATTCCTTGGAGGGCCTGGGCTTTTAAAACCTGTGTTTGGCTTTGCTGACATGGAGCTGTTTTAGCAAGTCTGTTAAAAAATTTTCATCCAGTTGGGGTCTGGTACGGCCTTAGTCCAGTTAAGCTTGTTTATATTATAAGTACTTTGAATGTCCACAGAGAAATGGGCTATTGTTCAAAACAACTTAATCACTTGGTACGGAGCCAGGCACTGTACACTGGTTTGATTATTGAGAACAATAAGTTTTATGGACTCATCTGTGCACCAAAGTTCGGATAACAAAGAGCTCCCAGCCCACACCCATTGTAGGCACTCAGCCTGTTACAGGTCCCCAACAGGGAGGAACAATGGGGAGCTTAAAGCTAAAGAAATAAGCCAGACAAAAGTCTCTGCCCTCGGCAATTTATAGTTGAGTTTAAGAGCTCACAAGCTGTATGATGCACAGATGTAACTGCCTGCCTCACAACTCTGCTCCCAAGTTTCAGGGATTTTCGTGTAGTTTCCTTGTTTCTCTCTCTGCTCCGGAGTGGCCTGTGGGCCCCAGACCTGAGTCCTCACTGCTCTCACTGCAAGCTCCTTGTCAGGCTGTAGCAGATCCTGTCCCAGCCCCGGAGCAGAGGGAGACCAGTTGGGAGGGATGAAAGCAAAGCTAATCCAGCAAGTGTTGGAAGACGGGAAACAGAGAAGTGAGCAGAATCTGAGGGAATCTGTGGGGCAGGGGTAGGGGACTAAGGGAAAAAGAAGAGACAGGTGGCAGAGACTTGAGGGAATGGTAAGTGAGGGAGCAGGAGTCTCAACTGTCCAGTTATCAGAAATAAGAAAGGTGGAAAACCCTCTGAGTTAATGAGCTGTACCCAGAGTGATTCCCCAGCTGACAATGCATAGTAAGGTCAGAGAAGAGTTTAATGTCTCTCTGACTGACCTCTCAGTGATTCAGGGAAGAGTCCCAGCACCATATCACCAGCAACCTCTTCACAGACTCAGTCAGAGGGTCAGAGGATCAAGGGAAAACATTAGGTCCCTTTATGAGTAAAGAGCCGGAGCAGCCTGCTCGAGATCTGCTTGGTCCGCACCCCATAGATGAGGGGGTTTAACATGGGGGGCATCAAGTAGGACATGTTGGCAATGAGAAGATGGAAATGCTGGGGCACATTCTGCTGAAATCGGTTAGTGAGAGAGAAGAAGAGTCCTGGGATGTAAAAGACTAAGATGGAACAGAGGTGAGAGATACAGGTCCCAAAAGTCTTTAGACGGGCGTCCTTTGTAGGGAGGTGGAAGATGGCCCTGAGGATCTGGATATAGGAGATGACAATAAAAATCCCATCCAGACCCATCAGCCAGAATTGCACAAAGAGGCCATAGTAACTACTGATATGGGCATTGCCACAGGCCAGCTTCACCATGGCAATGTGGGTGCAGAATGGCTGAGGGATGATGTTGTTTCTGCAGTAGGGCCACTGCCTCAACAATAAGGGATAGGGCAATATGAGCATGCTGCCACGCAGCACAACGACCAGGCCGATCTTGGCCACCATGGAGTATGTCAGGATGGTGGAATGTCTCAGGGGATGGCAGATGGCCACATAGCGATCAAAAGCCATGGCCACAAAAATCCCAGACTCCATCGCTGTGAAGCTGTGAAAGACAAACAGCTGAGTGAGGCAGGCACTGAAACTGATCTCCCTAGAACTGAGCCAGAAGTTTGCCAGCATTTTGGGTAGGACAGACGTAGACACGACCAGATCAGTGACAGCCAGCATGCAGAGGAAATAGTACATGGGGACATGGAGGCTCGGCTCCATCTTCACGATGAAGAGGATGGTGAAGTTACCCAGGATGGTTACTGCATACATGGTGCAGAAGGGGATGGAGATCCAGACATGGTCTGTCTCCAGGCCAGGAATGCCCATCAGGATGAAGGTGGAGGGGTTGGTGAAGTGTGTTGCGTTGCAATCTGACATTGAGTAGAGTAGAAAATGTTGAACTCCGAGGCAGAAAGATGTATCCTACATGTACTGTATGTTTCACTGAATTCTTGTATGCGCCAACGCTCTAGGGTGATGGTCACAGTACAAATTCCTGTATGGAGAAACAATGTGAATATGAGACACTACATGCAGTTTTAGAGGCTGTTCTTAAGGGAGAAATAGATCAGTCACTCTTCACACACTTTAAAATGACATTTTCATTATTCAGAGAAATGAATTATGAGCAAATGGCCCTACTAATGCGAATTCCATATTTTATGTTTTTCCAGGTGTCAGTACGATGTCGTCATGTGATAAATATTAATAGGCACCAGGAGGAGAACATGAGTTTGGATATTGGCTATCCATTATTGTTCATTAATGCAATGAAAACCATTCTTGAAAGGGCATGCTCTAGGGAGTTCAACATTCTCCTGGTGGCTCAAAATGTCTTTTGTCAAGATAAGACAAAAAGCAAACCCTTGCCAAGACACGGGCCGAGGGAAACATCCCAACTAGAATAGACCTCAGGGAGAAGGCCACAGTGTCATTTAGAGCAGTTCCATAGTAACACCTTTTCATTTGCAACAGTGGCCAGAACAAAGACAATCTTGGAATACATAAAGAATAGGATGGAGAATGACCTGTTCTGGACACACGCTCAGTTTTGGTGACCCAGTGTCTTATAAAGGATACAGCTGATATAAAAGGGTTTCTGAGAGAGGCTTTCAGAATGGGGTAGGCCGTCCTTTGGGGACAGACTGAAAAGTCAAGAACTGTTTAGTTTAGGGAACAGCTAAAGAAGGGAGTTATGACAGAGGAGAGGATAATAAAGAATTGAAACTATTACACTGAAATGGACAAGGTGAGAAAGCTCCTTACTCGTAATATCTAGAGACGCTTTGTGCTTCAAAAGGACTAATTCCTGAAAGTTGAGGGAAATTATCAACAGAATTGATTAGGAGGAAAAATTTAGACAGAAAACTGGGAATGAAAATTCAAATTTCTTTAAGAAGAGATATGAGGCAGAAATTGGGTGAGGGAAATAATATATAACTAAAGAGAAAGGAAAATAGGAAAGGGAAAATAGATAGGAAATAATACAAACTGGAAGTTATGAAAGTTTATAAGGGACAAAAAATATATCTGGAAATATTGATGATTGGCAGAGCTAAGGATAAGAAAAAGGAGGTTATTAAGTATATTATGAAGTAAATAAATCCTAAGAGATATTTAGGATGATTCCTACAGGGAGAAAGGAAACTTGTTTATGTTGGAGAAAAGGTAGATGTGTTAAAGAAATAGTTTTGATCTGCATTGGAGAGAAGCTCACATTAGGATATAATTTTTTTCCCTGTCCATTAGCATTAACAGTCGAACACCAGAGTTATGAACTGACCAATCAATCACACATCTCACTGTGAACCAGATGTCTGCAATTAGGCAGCAGAAGCGAAAGAAAGAAAGAAAGAAAGAAAGAAAGAAAGAAAGAAAGAAAGAAAGAAAGAAAGAAA
>ML677393.1:2093518-2105322 GCA_007922305.1 Dermatemys mawii | reverse complement strand
AAAGAAAGAAAGAAAGAAAGAAAGAAAGAAAGAAAGAAAGAAAGAAAAAGAAGCAGGAGATGTGTCTGTTAAACATGAATTATAAAAACTAAAGATAATGTTGAAGAAAAAGATTTACAAGATAAGGAAATTATGGATAAGCTGATATTCGATTAGTTCAATAAAAGTTAGGCATATTATTACTGCCAGTCAACAACATGATGTATGGAAAATCAGCCTTGTCAAATTAATCTGATTTCATCCCTTAATGAGAGTGTACGTTTGGCTGATCAAGGGAACAGTGCAGATTCAACACACTTTGATGTTTCTAAGGTATTTGATTTTGGAGAGGAAAATAATGAACACTCTTCAATACCAGTGGAGCACACATTACATGTACTAAAACCTAGCTAATTAACAGATCTCAGAAAGCAGATGCCAACGGGCCATTGTCAGTGAATGGAGGTGTTTGTAGTGGGGCTCTGCAGGGATCACTTCTAGATCTGATGCTATTCAATATTTTAATCATTGATCTGGAAGGAAATAGAAAATCACTGCAGACAAAATTGTGGCTGACCCAAAGATTGGCGGAGTGGTTATAATGAGGAGGCTAAAGCAGGAATACCAAATGGCCTGAAACATTTGGTGAGCTGGGCCCATGCAAATAAAATGTTCTAATTCAGTCACATGCAAAGTGATCCTCTCGGAATGGGGAATGCAGCCCGGCCCTCGGACTAGGGCACTGTACTATGGAGCACAGTGACCCGGGAAAGGATTGAAGAGTCACTGTGGAGCTCCCAGTGTGAGGCTGTGGCCAAAAGAGCTTATGAGGTCTTTGGATGCTGTCAAGGCTAATTCCCCACTCTGACACTTTGTATTTAACACTCAAGGTTACAGCTTTTCTCGGAGCTTGGTTTGGTAAAAGTTGCCACCAGCGAAATGCAAAAGAACAAAAGAAAACAAAAAAGCCCTGGACTCAGGAAGGGGCCCTTGGGAATTCCTCCCTGTGTGGTACCCTCGAGCCCTTTCACTCTCTCTCCAGGGATGAGCTGAGAAAGAAAACAAAGGAAATTAACTCTGCTACCAGCTAATTAAATAACAGGCACAAACCATTTAGGCCATCAAAAATCCAATCATTTTCTTAAAAAAGGTGAATTTTATTAAAAATAAAAAGGAAAATAATATATCTGGAATTTATATTTTCCTAGATTTTAAAAGAAACAATTACAAAATTAAGAACCCCGAAAAGCTTTCTTGGGTTTCAGTTTAAGGGTTACAAGCAAACAAAATCATCTGGGATTAGCACAGAAGATCTACAAGCCAAATCCCACCTCCCAAAACCCAACCTTATCAGATCCATTTAAACATGTCCTGTCCAAGAATTTCTTCTAGGTATGGAAGATGAATTGTTCTACCTGGTTCAAGCCTTACATAGGATTTCTGCTGCTCCCTGTTCCTCTCTTTCCCGGAGAGAGACAACACAGGAACAAAGGGAAGCTTTTTCTGCCCCCATTATAAAAATTTCTAGCCTTCTCATTGGCTCTTTTCCTCAGGGGCCCACTCCTTTTCTTTACATGGGGAATTTTGTTAACCCTTTACAGGTAAAGCAATCAGAGAACAGACAACTAAAGGGACTTTATAGCTAACTGGCTGGCCTTGGTGTCCCTAAAAGGAAGCTACTCTGCCTTTCATTTACCACAGATACATAAACAGGGGGTTGCAGAGTTGGAGAACTGGAAGGATTTTACCTCTGCACATGGCATTAGTAAAAACTGACTCTGTCCAGACCTGGGCTTCACATTTATAAAAGGATGTTCAAACACTGGAGAAGGTGAAGGAAAGAGCCACAGAAATGATTGGAAGCTGCAGAAAATGCTGGAGAGTGAGACACTTAAGGAGCTTCATTTATTTACCTTAAATAGCAGTAACTGGCTCTGTAATCTAGAGGGGAAAGGCAGAGCAAGGCCCAGTGGCTAAAAGCTGAAGCCAGACAAATTTCATTTGGAAAGAAGGGCCAAAGGTTTATTGCTGAGGGTGATTAACCATTTGGGCAACCTGCAAATGGAAGTTGTGGATTCTCCAGCTCCCTATGTCTACACATCCAGACTGGATGCCTGTCTGGGAAATCTGCTTGAGGGCTTGCCTACATTTGAATAGCTACAGTGACACTGTCATAACACTTTTGTAGACTTTACTTACAGAGACGGTGGGGGTTCTCCCATCAGCATACGTAATTCACCTCCCTGAGATGTGATAGCAAGGTTAATAGAAGAAACTATCCATCAAGCTCATGCTATCCACACTAGGGTTAGGTTGATATAGCAACATCTCTCAGGGGGTTGGACTTTCCTTGCTGTTTCAGAAAAGACGAATGAAATGTTAGGTTGTATTAGTGGAGGAATAGCATGGAAGTCTCAGTAAGTGACAGGACCACTCTATTCATCTCTGTTTAGGCCTCATTTTGAGTACTCAGTTTTGGACACTGCTGTATAGAAAGGATGTAGAGAATCTGTAGATGGTCTGCAGGCTAGTGAGAAATATGTTGGAAGAGATGGAATACAAGCCATATGATCAAGCTCAAGTACCAGTGTGTATTTAGTATGGAAAAGAGGAGATTGAGGGGGATATATTAGTGGTCTTCAAATACTTCAAAAGCTGCCATATGAAGGATGAAGGAACAGTGTTGTCTCTTACTACAGAGTGCAGGAGGAGAGGCAATTGTTTGAAATCTCAGGAAAATCTTCCTAACCATAAGAACAGGAAGACAATAAAACAGACGACTCTGGGGGTTGTGGGAGCTCCTGCCCTAGAAACCTTGCAGAGAGGGGTGGACAACCATCTGTCTGGGATGGTTTAGACTCAACACATCACGCACCTTTGCATGGGGTCAGACTTGCTAACCATTACATTCCCTTCTCACCTTGTGGCTCTATGTTTCTACAAGGTTAAATCCTAATGTGGACCAGGTCTTAGTCAAACACAAAATATGGATGTCAATACAGGGGCAACAGGGTGAAATTTAATGGCCTGTATTGTAGGAGGATGATTTTATTGTCTCATCTCACCTTAAATCCCATGAATATATCAATAAACAAAATAGATAAAATATTTGTATTTACCATATCTCACAACATACGAACAAGGGAAAAGTCAATAACATAGGAAGTGGGAATGTATAACATTGATAAAAGATAATTATTTACATTATACCTATTTGGACTGTGGGACTCCTTGCCATAGACATAATTGAAGCCAAGAGATGACTGGGCTTCAAAAATGGATTGGGGAGAGTAGGTGCTCCTGGTGACATCACCTTTAGTAGAGGCTGTCTGCCACCTTCAATTATAAGACCTCATTTTCAGTTGCTTCTAAACTTGACAAACTTTAAGAGTTTGGACTGAAATTTCCCACACTGGGTGTCTGCTTCTGGCTGAATAGTGTCTTGAAAGTTTAACTCCTAACATATCAGCTGAGTACTCGAATGAAGTGAAGGCTAGGTTTGTGTTCAGTTTAAACAAAATGTTATTCGGAAGATACATATGTCTAGAGAGTCATGCTGTGTCTCACCACCCTAGGAACACTCAGAACCATTCTGGAATCACTCACCACCAAGAGGGAGGGGAGTGAGCTCACCATGTGGCGTGAAGGGGGACAGAGGGGGCTTCTGGCTAGAGAGACTCTGTCTGCATCTTGTTAACAGGGGCTCTCCCTCCCTGTGCACATTGTATTGAATTGAGTTGAATAAAATGTCAAAAACCCTTGATTCTGCCTGTCCTCTGACTTACTGGGAACCAAAAAAATCCCAACAGAAGCTAGGAGAGAAGACGTGTTGCACATGTTGAAAAATTCATATAATTGTTACAGCGAGGAACCCTAACATCTCCATGCTTTCCAGACAGGTAGCAGCCTCCCCTCCACCCGTGGGACATACCAGGATGCCTGGGTACTGCTGGGAGGAGAGTATAGTCTAGGGGCTTGGAGCACAGAGGGGCTGGGAGCCAGGATATCTGGGTTCTGCTAGAAGGGTTGGGGGGATCTATGGGATGGGCTGGGAGCCAGGACACCTAGGTTCATCTGGGAGAGGAGTAGGGTCCGGGAGCTTGGAACAAAGAGGAGCTGGGAGCCAGAATGCTTGGTTTCTGCTGGGAGGGAAGTGGGGTCCGTGTGAGAGGCTGGGAGCCAGTCTCTCAAAACTGGGTGACTGGGCAACCAAATGGCAGATGAAATTTAGTGTTGATAAATGCAATGTAATGCACATTGGAAAGCATAATTCCAACTATCTTTATAAAATGATTAGGTTTAAATAAGCTGTTACCAGTAGGAAAGGAATCTTGAAGTTATTGTGGATAGTTCTCTGAGAACATCCACTCAATGTGCAGCGTTAGTCCATAAAGCATACATAATGTTGGGAATAATTAAGAAAGGGATATGTAATAGGACAGAAAATATCATATTACCTCTATCTACATCCATGGTATGCCCACATCTTGGATACTGCATGCAGATGTGGTGTCCCCATCTCAACTTACATTCATATTGGAAAAGGTTCAGAAAAGGGCAACAAATTATTATGAGTATGGAACGGCTTTCATCTGAGGAGAGATTATTAAAACAGGGACTTTTCGTCTTGGAAAAGAGATGACGAAGGAGAGACATGACTGAGGTTTATAAAATCATGACTGATGTAGAGAAAGTAGATAGGAAGTGTCGTTTACTCTGTCTCATAAGATAAGAACTAGGGTCATGAAATGAAATTAATAGGCTGCAGCTAAAAAACAAATAGAAGGAAGTATTTAATCACACCATGCACCGTCAAGCTGTGGAACTCCTTGCCAGAGAATTTTGGGAAGACCAAGAATATAACAAGGTTCAAAAAAGAACTAAATAAATTCATAGGGGCTATGTCCATCAATGGCTATTAGCCAGGATGGGTAGCAGTGGTTTCCCTGGCCTCTGTTTGTCAGAATCTGGGAATGGGTGACAGAGGATGGATCACTTGATGATTCCCTTTACTCTTCATTCTCTCTGGGACACCTGGCACTGGCCACTGTGAGAAGTTAGAATACTAAGGGAGATGGACCTGTGTTCTGACCCAGTCTGGCCATTCTTATGTCCTTAGGTATGTTCTTAAGGTAACAGCCAGAGCCCTGAAATGCTAGAGGAGGAAATAAGAATCTCTATGTATTAATACACACCTGGCTTCTGAGGTCTTTACTCAGTTCTTACTCCAAGGGGACTTTTGCCTTAGCAGGCCATGCACAAATTATCAGCCACAGCCTAAGAATTTGGCCTTGTGTTGTACATCTACTGACATCTTTCTTCATGAGGGATCCCCTGTGCCACTGAAATGCAGCCACCTGGGGGCTGGAGACCATCAGCCAGGGCAGGTGGGGGTTCATAAAAAAGAATAACAATTAGACCCATCATTCTTCAGGAAGGGCCCTGGAATATTTAATGGTTGTGCAGTGTGATAAGAACAATAAACTTTACTCTCTATCCCATTACATCCATGTTAAACTAGGTCTGTTGAGTAGGTGAAATCCTCAGCAAGATAAGGGTACCTGTGAATCCTAAGACAGAAGTGTCTTCCCTAGGAATCCCCCTCTTGTAGCTGTGTCCCACACCTCTCTCAGCCCAGCATCTGCAGCAGCATCCGACGCCGAGAGCCAACACTGTGGTATGAACTGTTTATAATATAGCTCTGTGCAATCCCACTAGGCTTCACTTAGCCTCTAGGGGAGAAGTGGCATTTGGATGTAAACAGGATGGAGACTGGAGACTCTCTAGCCAATGTCTCTGTTTCCATTTCTTAGCTTCTGTGCTCTTTATTCACCTTTAGGAGTAAACAGTAATTAAGGGACCTTCCCAAAGGGAGATGAGAACATTCGGGCTCTGTGCTGAGTGGGAGAGGAAATGGCTCCTCTGTGCATTTGCTTATATCTTAAAATTATACTTGATTAGGAAGAAAATTAGGAATAATGCCTAGATCTCTATGCTCTGTAAATGCCTGGGATTCTGGCTGGATAGTTAATAGAGTGATCCAGAGAAAGGTGACTGAGTGGTGACAGGAGCATTTTCTACAAGCACAGGGGGTGATCAGCAGTCCCTCATGTGTGCACGAAGGCTTCAAGGAGTTTACATGATAGATCTGCAATTTATTTTTCAGTGTGGCTGGTGAACCTCGTATGTGACCAGTCCCACCCGGCGGACTGTTTTGTAAAGAATCCTGCCAGTGGGCACAGAGCTTCAACTCATCTGAGTGAAAAATCAGGAGCACCCTGTCCTTGGCCTCAAGTTGATTGTAGTTTCTCTCCTGGGATCCTTGGGCCACCTGCAGATTTTCTTTTGTAAAGGCACCTGAAAATGCATGACGTCCTGCAAGAGTCCCTGGGTGGCTGATGGGCTGTGTTACTTGGCCGCTCTCATTCGATCGAGCAGGCCATGGGGCTGTCAGTTATACAGGAGATCAAAGCAGGAGAATTCGATGCATGATTGGGGCACTTCCCTATTAGCGAACAATACTGATGGGATCAACTAGTCCCACTGGTGTGATTCTTGTGAGGGAAACTTTTCTGGTCCTGTTAAGACACTCAACAAGGCCATCTGTCTGGGGGTGGTAAACTGAGGTCTGTAGTTTCTTAATGCCAATATTATGCACGTCTGGCAGAGCAACCAGGAAGTAAAGTTGGTCCCCTGATCAATAAGAATTTTCTGGGGCATCTAACTCAGATATACATGTCTGCCAGCTCCACTCAATGGTGCAGGCGGTGGTGTTCCTTAGTGGGTCAGCCTTGGGTAGATAGGCAGCATAGTCCATCATGAGAAGAGTATCACAAAACCTAGTGTTACTCTTTGGGAGGGGTCCAACCATGTCCAGTACGACACTCTCAAAGGGGACTCACACTACACCCAAGGGGACCATGGGAGCTTTTGACACCCCTGGCAATCTGGCACTGGGGGCAGGAATTACAATAATGTCTCACGTCATGATGGACCTTCACATAGAAAAAGGGATATAGAATTTGGCTTAGTGTCTTCTTTTGCCCCAAATGGCCAGCTGTGGAATTATAAGAACATAAGAATGGACGTACTGTGTCAGATCAAAGGTCCATCCAGGCGAGTATCCTGTCTACCGACAGTGGCCAATGTCAGGTGCCCCAAAGGGAGTGTACCAAAAAGGTAATGATCTAGTGATCTCTCTCCTGCCATCTATCACTCTTCTCTGACAAACAGAGGTTAGGGACACCATTCCTTACTCATCCTGGGTAATAGCCATTAATTGACTTAACCTCCATGAATGTACCATTTACCTTAGTATATAAGTCCCTGGAAACATTTTCATTTAGTTTCGTAACTGCTCAAACCTCTGGAATATGGACTTATATTAGGGGAAGCATTGTAGCTAATTGAAGCCAATATTAAGTGGCGTGCCCCAGGCATTGGGCCTGGGCCTGCTTTTGTTGAACATCTTCATTAGTGATCTGGATAATGAGATGGATTGCACTCTCAGCGAGTTCCGGGATGATAGGATGGAGGGTAGGGATAGAGTCCAGAGTGACCTAGACAAATTGGAGCATTGGGCCCTAAGAAATCTGATGAGGTTTAACAGGGACATTTGAAAAACCCATGCCCTGTTACAGGCTGGGGACTGACTGCTTAAGCACCAGTTTTGTAGAAAAGGACCTGGGGATTACAGTGGGCAAGAAGCTGGATATGAGTCAACACCATGTCCTTGTTGCCAAGAAGGCTAGCAGCATATTGGGCTGCATTAGTAGGAGCATTGCCAGCAGAACAAGGGAAGTATCATTCCCCTCTCTTTAGCACTGCTGAGGACACATCTGGAGTATTTTGCCCACTTTTGCACCCCCCCTGCCCAATACAGAAAAGATGTGGACACACTGGGGAGTCCAGCAGAGGACAACAAAAATGATTAGGGGAGAGAGAGGTGTGGGACACGGTTAACTGAAGAGGATTTCCCAGGAAGATGCTTCCATCTCAGAATTCCCAGGTAGCCATCGTTTGCTGAGGGGCTCACCTGCTCGACAAACCCAATGTAACGTGTCATAAAAGAGAGTAAGTCTATTGTCCTTTCCACCATTCATAACCATTATACATCCAAGGCCTTTCCAACAGGGGATAAATTTCCTCCAGGATCACTGGCCAAAAAGTCAATGTTTTCTGTGTGTCTCTGTCCTCCCCGGCTCATGGCCTACAGCCCCAAGGTGGATGTATTTCAGTAGCACAGTGGATCCTTCTGGATGAAAGATTTTAGTAGGTGAACAATAAAAGGCCAAATTCGTAGTCTGTGGCCCATACTTTGCTCCGGCCCCACTGAGGCAAAACTCCTCTTGGAGTAATAACCAAGAAAAGACCTCAAGAGTCTGCTGTGTATTAATGTATCGACATTGTCATCTCCTGCTCTTGCATCTCAGGGCTCTGGTTCTGATCTGTTATCTGACTTTTATCTACTGCGAGGCATGGATGTGCTGTAGCCTAGTGGACCATCTTATCTGTATTATATTCATTGCTTTGCTATTCTGCTTTATTATATTTAGTAGTAATGCAAGGAACTTACAGACTTTTATCCTAAGATTTGGCATTAATAGATGGTGTGAGGCTTGAGGGCAATAATCTTTGGTATAGATAAAGTTAAGTAACTCATAAGTTATAGGGAACTGAAATTGCTATGCCAAGGGGGAATTTTGTCCAGAATACTGACATCAGCCACCCACAGAGCACAGCTGATACCAGAACAGAACATTGCTGACACCAGCATCCGGAAGGTTCTCGACAGAACCTCCAACCGCAAAGCTGCCATGACAGCAAATTGATGTATATGCTAATAGGGTAACATCATACATATACTAACCTATAGAAAATGGAAACCTTAAGGGAAGGAAATAGAAATAAGGACCTCTATGGAATATGCATTGATCATGGCAGTGTCAGTGCAAATTACTATAAAAGTAACACCCCAAGGGCAGCAGATAGCTTGGAGAGATGGAGACCTTGGGAGGGGCCAGAGTGATGGCCACTGGGGAAGATGAGAACTATGACAGGGATGAGAAAGATAATGGCTAAGTATGAAAGATAAGGGTGTAAGTATGGAAGTCTGAATGTACTTTCTATATTATCTCTATTGCTTTGTTGAGTTTAAGTATGTGTATAATCTTTGGGTAATGGATACATTCATGGAGGTTAAGTCCATTAATGGCTATTAGCCAGGCTGGGTAAGGAATGGTGTCCCTAGCCTCTGTTTGTCAGAGGGGGTGATGGATGGCAGGAGAGAGATCACTTGATCATTACCTGTTAGGTTCACTCACTCTGGGGCACCTGGCATTGGCCACTGTCGGTAGACAGGATACTGGGCTGGATGGACCTTTGGTCTGACCCAGTACGGCCCTTCTTATGTTCTTATGTTTTCTTATGTTCTATAGTATGCCCTCCTTTTCTTAACTAAACAGTCTCAGACTTTTCAGTCTCTCTGCATATGGCAGTTTTCCCCATTCTCATAGCCTAGTCTGGGAACTCCTTTATATCTTCTATATCGTTCATAGAGAATGAGTGACAAAAAACTGAGCATGTTTCCAAAGCAGGTTATTCTCCATCCTGTTCTTTAGGCAACCATTCATTGTCTTTGTCTTGGCCACTACTGAGAACAAGGGATAACCAGTATCACACCTGTGTTTCCTGCTGGTGCCAATTAAGCTTTTCCACACCGGAACATGTAGGAATCATTGACGCATGTAGAACCATCAAATATGGAATTCGCATTAGTAGCTTCAATTGTTCATAACTCATCTGTCTGAATAAGGGAAAAAGTCTTTTTTCATTGTGTAAAGAAGGACCAAACTCTTCTTCCATGAGAACAGCCTCCAGTAGTGTATTTAGTATTTCACATTAACTGTTGGGGTTAGACTTTGATAGAGAGGGAAGGATCACTCCAGAGGCAGGACTGTTAAATCTGTGGTCACTGTTTATTACATTAGAATTGCTTGCAAGCTTCCAAGTTGTACCGCCTGTTCCCCTCCTCCCTAATCAGGAGGAGTGAGACTCGCGCTTTGTTTGTGCTTCTCCTTTATTGCAAGCATTAGCTCTCCTCACTACATAGGTGGGCAGTTCTGGTCTTGTTTCTGGTCTATTGTCAGTAGCTACTGGCGTGGTGCTCTGGTCTTGTTCGATGATGATATCAGCCGGCCATGTGCATGTTCCCTCTGCGTGCTGCCCAGGCTCTGTGTAGATCTCTGGCACAGCAGACCCGGAGAGAACCCTCAAAGACCACAGACTCTAGTAAGGTATGAAGGCACCCAGCCAGGTTTATTGTCAAACAAAGCACAGTAATAATTTCCCATAGACTCTACAAGACATACTACGAATTTGTGCCCCATGACAATGGACCAGCTCAGTCAGTGGTGGGACTTCCCACTGCCCCCTCTGCCAGACAAAGACACCACCCGAGGGCTGTATTCTTGTACACAGGTACAAACAAGTTACACACCATTCCTGATGCACTGAGGTGCAGACCCTCCACGTAGTAAGGTACAGCCCCTCTACAAGGTGCAGCCTCTCACCTTGTACATGTTGGTTTGAGGAAAACAACTCTATCCATCACATTATCCCTTTGCCCCTGTTTTTAGGATGGGTCAGCCTGTTCCTTGTTATCTGTTTGGAACGTACAAGTGTTCGATAAAAGGGGCCTCCTGCAATAAATTCCTCCTGGCCTTGCTTAACTTCCTTGTCTTGTACAAATATTCTTGCCTTGTTCCCTCTCCTGCTCTTTCTCTGCTTGATTGAGTAACCGTAGAAACCAGTTTGCACGAGGTCAGCCTGAGATGATACAGGAGATGACATCTACCTAGTGTTTTTCCTTTGTCTGTCTTAAACCTATAAATACTGATGTGTGTGTCTAATAAAGCTGCCGTACGCCTCCGAAGCTACTAGCCTGAGGGGGGTGCGTGCCCTTTGATCAAAGATACTTGGTGTCAGAGTGTTTCTTACATGGTCTCTGACAGTTTCGAGCTATAGCCCAACTCCGCACTACCCGGGTGTTTGGACGGTGAGTAGGACAAGCTGATTTTTACCTAACACAAGTGTTCTGCTACCTCATCGGTTTGTGTACTTCTGCAACATTAGCCCTTTTCCTGCCAGCTTCTGTGAGCAGGGCCTGCCTCTGCATCACAGCTTAACTTTGCTTTGTGTTAGCAAAGTTCTGACCATTACTTTAGCTCAGGCCTCAGGCCTCATACTGGGCCTCTGATACAAGGGTTAATGTTTGCGGGCCTCATCCTACTACATGGCCCAGTAGCTGTTTCTTAATTATCCTACTAAATTATTCACCCCTGTTAATATTTACCTCTGCCATGATATTTCTTGCCAATAAGCGATAAGTGAGGTGGCAGATGACAGAACAAAGAGTAATGGTCTCAGGTTGCATTGAGGTAAGTTCAGGCTGGATATTAGAAAAAAACCTTTTCACTAGGAGGATGGTGAAGCATTGGAATGGGTTACCTAGGGAGGTGGTGGAATCTCCTTCCTTAGAGGATTTTAAGGTCAGACTTGACAAAGCCCTGGCTGGGATGATTTAGTTGGGGGGTTGGTCCTGCTTTGAGCAGGGAGGTGAACTAGATACCTCCTGAGGTCCCTTCCGACCTTGATATTCTATGATTCAATGAATATTTGCAAATGATATAAAATTAGTAAAGATAGTTATGACTCAGGTAGGCTGCAAAGAGCTATAAAAGGATCTATCAAAACTGCGTGACTGGGCAACACAATGGCAGATGAAATTTAATGTTGATGGATGCAAAGTGATGCACATTGGAAAG
>ML677393.1:2044396-2093418 GCA_007922305.1 Dermatemys mawii | reverse complement strand
ATATATATATATATATATATATATATATATATATATAAAAAAAAAATTATGGGTCTAAATTTACTGTTACCACGTGAGAAAGAGATCTTGGAGTCATTGTGGATTTTTCTCTGAAAACATCCAATCAATGTGCTGAATGCACTAAACATTTATATGCCCCTTCATGCTTTGGCCACCAGTCTGTGCTAATCATCATCCAAGACTGCCATAACATGAAATATATGACAGAATGCAGGTAAAACCATGGAGCAGGAGACATACAATTCTCCCACAAAGAGATGAGTCACAAATTTAAATAACAGTTTTTTTAGCAAGTATTATCATGGAAGCTTGTCCTTGGGAATGGTGGCCAGATAATGAAGGGGCATATAAATGTTTAGGATATCTGGCACATAAACACCATACAATGCCGGCTACAAAAGTGCCATGTGAATGCCTATTCTCACTTTCAGCTGACGTAAATAAGAAGCGGGCAGCATTATCTCCCCCAAAAGGAAATAATTTTCTTTGTCTTAATGATTGGTTGAACAAGAAGTAGGACTGGGTGGACTTAGAGGCTCTAAGATTTTACATTGTTTTGTTTTTGATTGCAGTTATGTAGCAAAAATCTACATACGTAAGTTGCACTTTCATGATAGATTTCATTACAATACTTGAGGTGAATTGAAAAATACTGCTTCTTTTTTTTAAATAAAAATAATGTGTTGCAACTGAAATCAACTTATTTAAAAATGTAGAAAAACATCCAGAAATATTTAATATATTTCAATTGATAGTTTATGATTTAATATTGTGATTAAAAATGTGATTGTGATTAATTTTTCTAATTACAATTTTTTATTCAATCATGTGAGTAAACATTGATTAACCCAGAGCCCTAATCTGTGTTATTTATTATCATCACTTAATATATAACTTAATAAATCTGCTTCACATTTTTTTTACCTAAAACTGTGTTTTAAAATGCAAAAAGGAATTATGATCTGGAGCAGGAGCTAGTGCATAGTCCTCTCCACCATGAGGGAGGGGCAGACTGGGTAATAAACTTACTCTAGTCAGACTTATGACCAGAGCAAGACCATATAGCTCCTGTGTCCTTGGCTAAGGAGCTGAGAAGGAAGTGGCTGGAACGTCCCTACTGTTAGTTCACGAGTGACTAGTGAAAGCATTCATGTACCTGTAGCTGGATGTGTTTCTGCCTGTGTATGTCTCTGTAAGTGCAAGATCTGGAGAGGGTTGCAGCTTGCCACAGCCTTACCGTGTGAGAGGGAGCCCAGATTTCTCAACCAATTCCAGGTTGCACCCCGGGGAAGTCCATCACACCCACCCACGGAACTGGCCCTGCTAGACTGTGAGTCCATTTCCTTCTTCTCATGCACTCAGTTACTGACAGAGAGAGATCATGGTTACAGCCGTGAAGTCAGGACTCCTGGGTTCTGTCATTCTCTGTATGACCTTGCCCAAGTCATGGCTCACTATGCCTCAATTTACCTATCTGTATAATGGGGATATGTTCATAGTTTCTTTCCTTTGCTCGGTGTTTTCAAGATCCATCAATGAAAGGTGCTGCACAGTATGATGATAGTCACTGATGAGAATTACTGATCTCTGATTGCTTAATGACAGCTCCTTCTTCTTGCAGAAATGCTCTTGTCTCCCATCAGTCATCTCTACTCAGACAGTAGATCTGTCTGTCTACTGGTTATCAGCTATCCTGGACATTTACACTGTATTAGACCCTATGGAGACCTAACCACTATCTCCAGTTTTCTTTCTAATAATTATAGTTTTTAAATACACACAAATGAACAGAACAGCCAATTTCTCACGAGTTCCCATCTCCCTTTGGGAAGGGCCCTTAATTACTGTTTACTCCTGAAGCTGCTTAAATAGCACAGAAGCACAGACAGGTTTTTCTCTAACCCATTTACATCCAGATGCTCACTTATGCACTAGAGACTGAGTGGAGCCCACTGGGACTGCACAGAGCTATATTATAAATCCTGCAGACCCCTCTGTCAGCTCTCGGCGTGAGATGCTGCTGCAGATGCTGGGTTGAGAGAGGTATTGGACAGGATACCTGAGGGGGATTCCGAGGGGGGACACTTCCATCTCAGGATTCACAGATACCCATCTCTTGCTGAGGAGCTCACCTGCTTGACAAACCCAGGAAAACACGTTTCAGAGCAGTAGCTGTATTAGTCTGCATCAGGAAAAAAAGAGTCCTTGTGGCACCTTAGAGACTAGCAAATTTATTTGGGCATAAGCTTTTGTGGGCTAAAACTCACTTCATCAGATGCATGAAGTGAAAAATACAGAATATATATTCTAGCAAATGGAAAGATGGGAGTTGCCTGAGCAAGTGAAGGGGTCGGGGCTAACGACCCAATTCAATTAAGGTGATAGTGGCCTAGTCTCAACAGTTGACAAGAAGGGGTGAAGGGAGGGAAAATCAGTTTTGCGGTGCTAGTAAGGCTAACCTAATCAAGCTGGCCCATTTCCAACAGTTGACAAGAAGGTGTGAGTATCGGCAGAGGAAAAATTATTTTTTGTAGGGACCCAGCCACTCCCAGTCTTTATTCAGGCTTAATTTGATGATGTCCAGCTGGCAAACAAATTCCAGTTCTGTGGTTTGTTGTTGGAGTCTATATTTTTTTTAAGTTTTTGTTGTTGAAAAATTGCCACTTATATGACTGTTATTGACTGACCAGGAAGATTGAAGTGCTCTCTTACTGGTTTTTACATGTTCCAATTCTTGATGTCTGATTTGTGTCCATATATGATTTTGCATAGAGACCGTCTGATTTATTTAATGTACATGGCAGAGGGGCATTGTTGGCAATGATGGCATATATCACATTGCTAGATGTGCAGGTGAACGAGTCCCTGATGGTGCGGGTGATATGGTTAGGTTGTATGATGGTGTCTCTTGAATAGATATGGGGACTGAGTTGGCAACGAGGTTTGCTTCAAGGATTGGTTTCTCCATTAGTGTTTTAGTTGTGTGGTGTGTAGCGTTAGATGTCTTACCCTTCACCCTCCCATACCCTGGGCCTTCTCGTGTGATCAGAGAGCATCAATACCTGAAATCCAAAGGTGCAAACAATTCAATGTTTATTGGGTGAACTTCAAGCAAGGAATGATGCCAATTTCCTTCCTTAGTGCCACCTGCCCGGCTCTGACACCACAGAGCCTTGCCTGTGTCCATATTCCCATTCCCTCCCCTCAGCAAAATATGATTCCAATTTACTCCACCCCATTCTCTGTTCCCATTTCCCTCCTTACTTAACGATTGACTGCAGACTGCAAAGTAAAGCTTGACTTCTGCTTAGCTACGCCTTAACCAATCATATACAGAAATTTATCAAACCAAGCTTAACATATTGTAACATCATTATCTGCCTTAGACTACCCTAGGGAGAGAAGGCCTATAAATAGGCAGACTGTGATTTTGATTCTTGTTTTGTACCTTTATAACTAGCTAAGTGATCAGAATAAACCTAGATTCTAAAAGTTTAGGCCTTTGCACACAGGCCTATATCCTAACACTCCACCTCCCCGCTTTTTTTTTTTGTTGTTGTTCTTTTACAATCCTCCTGCCCGGGTATCCCTGGAAAAGCACAGGGGATGTGGTGACACATTTTCTGATAGGGCCAGGCATCAAGGTGGAAGGTGTCACTGTCCCACTGCCCCATGTGTGGTATAGTGCCTTGCACCTTCTCTTGTACGGGCATACCACACCTATTCCGATTAGTGTTCCAGACTTCCCACTATAGTGAGCCCAAGAAGGCTGGGTCTGGGTTGTCTAGTATACGGGGGAGGGGGAGAGCTTACTACATTACTCATTGTTTATCTCCATATACAACGTAACACACACCAGCCACTCTAACAATCCACAGACTTGTGTCTGGCATAAAGTGTTTGTCAATTTTGCCACTTTGAATGATTCAAATGGATTTTCAGTGGCATTATAGCAAGAAAAAAAAAAAAATAAAGCAGAACCAAACCAATTCATCTGAAACCTACAAAACAAGAGTTTTACAAATCATGAGTGTCAGTTTAGGTTTTTTAAACCTTACATAATCAAAGACACACAGAACATTGTATTTTGCCTAACATCCCTTGCACCGTGATTATTCTTTTTTACAAAACTGTATCCCAATTACACTTCCATCTTATACGAGAGACAGCCCGGGGCAGCCAAGTTAGGTTCCAATAGAAACCCCTTACTTTCTTTTAGTGACTTTGATTTCATTACTCAAGAGACAAATAATTTTGATCAGCTTATCTCTCTGCCTGCTGTCTGCAGCATTCCCTTATAGCCCATTTTCCCTTAGAACAGCTATAAAGGCTTCTGGGGACAAAAACATAGTGGTGGCAGTAGCCACTCTACCTGACCCACTTGTATAATTTAACTACCCAGCTTCCATCAAAAGTGACTACAGAGTTGCACATACAGTTACATTTATATAACTGGGTCTTGTAACCAACAAAAATTTCCTTTTTGCAACACCACAACTGTCACTCTTCAACATCTTCACAAATTATCTTTTACCATTTACACAATTCTCAAATGTTTACTTTCCTCCAAACTCTGTATTACTAATTTCTACAAAAGCTACTTGTAACTTTCACTCACTTCTTTAAATCACTTACTCCTAGGCCTTGGTTACACTGGCACTTTATAGCTCTATAAAGCTTCCAGGAGCGCTATAACCTCCTATCCATCCACACTGGCAAGGCACATAGAGCGCTATAACCTCGGAGTTATAGCGCTACTGGTAATCCATCTCCACACGGGGAATAAGGGCTGTAGCGCTCCCGCTGTAGTGCTACGGCGAGAATGTGGACACGCACTGCGCTACAAGTGATCTCTTGAGATCCCTGAAGCCATTTAAGGCAATTGATGTCTCTTCCCTTTGTTTTGAACTTGGCTGGAGGAATGCGGAAGTACCTTTTCAGAGTTTCTCTCTTAACTCGGCAGATAAGCAATGCAAATGTTTAAGGAGGGAGCCTGTGTGAAAACAAAGCCTGCTAGTCTTCTCTGTGAACGGACACACGCTGACAGGCTCTCAGAAGGACGGAAAAAGCACTCGCTCTCTCCCTCCCCATACACACAACACATCCCCCCTCACCCCCATCATTTGAAAAGCACGTTGCACCCAGCTGAATGCTGGGATACCTGCCCTAATGCGCTGCTCCCAATGCTGCCTGAAGTGCCGCAAATGTGGCCACACTATATCGCTGGCGGGTCTCAGTGTGGCCACGCTATAGCACTATCTCTATAGCTGTATATGAGGACAGCTATAACCAATACCGCTATAAACCTGTGAGTGTAACTATGCCCCTACATTTAGCTTTTTAAGGTAGTGCAATTTGTCTGCAACATAATAGCCACCAAGTACAATTATTGTCACATGGATGCCTTAACCTGTGCTGTCTTTACCTGGGGACTGATCAAAACGGCAGTAAAACATTTGTCTCCATGGCTGCCCATGGACCTTTTACTCCAAAAAGTTCCAGTGGAATAGAGCAGATCTTTGTCATGTCATGTCATGTCTTTATGTCATGTCTTTTGGTCATGTCTTTTGGTCATGCTCTATTTGCTATGTCCAAATATTGACATATTTGCTCTATTTGGTCATCATCAAAAGACATCTATATGTCATGTCATGTCCAAAAAATAAAAAAAACCCAAACAAAACAAAAAACCTCAAAACATTTCACAGAAGTGTCCAAAATACCCTCCATTGAAGCTTCAGAAAAACAAATGTATGAAAAGGCAGGCGGAGAGGAAGAGGAAGAGGTAGAAACAAACCAATTACCTCATGAGGTCAGTTTAAAGTACAGGCTGCCAGCAACAAATTAAGTAAACTGAGAGAAAGAAGAAGGAAAAGAAGTAAAGGGTATACAGTAACTCCCCACTAAACACCCTCTCGCTTAGCATTGCAATCTTACGCCCCTGCTCAATTACAGAACATGCTCCGTTTCAAGTTGTGCAATGCTTTGCTCTAACATCATTTGGGTGCCTGCTTTGTCCATAGCTGGCAACCTCCCTACTTCCCCCACGGCACCTCCCACCAGCTGGCAGATCCCAGGGATCAGCGCCTTTCCTCTCCTCCCTCTGCCTCCTGCCCACAGCAATCAACTGGCTTGCGATGTTCAGGGTGCAGGAGGGAGGGGGAAGGAGGGAGGACTCAGCAGGCTGGCTCCCCCTCCCTCCCCTGCCTCCTGAACTGTGCAAACCAGCTGATTGTCCGGGGCAGGAGGCCAGGGAAGGAGGATGTGGTGTGCCGAGTAAAGGGGGAAGAGTGGGGAGGAGGAGAGACGGGTTAAGGGGGAAGGGGTGGAGTGAGCAGGCCGAGGGTTGAGTCACCCACCCCTGGTGCTTGCAGAGTATGGGAAGCTGCCACTGCGGCTGTGCAACGTGCTTCTCCCAGCCTACAGCACCATCAGACTCCTTCCCTGCCTCATTGTCTGCAGTGCCTGGGTGGGGTCATACGGGGGAACGTCCCAACTATAGTATTGTACTGTGTGGGGAAAAAAAAATCCCTAGAACCTAACCCCTCATTTATATTAATTCACACAGAGAAATTGGATTCACTTAACATTGTTTCACTTAAAGTCACATTTTTCAGGAACAGAATGACAACGTTCAGTGAGAAGTTACTTCAGTTAGCTCTGAGCCAAAGTAGGCTCCCTGGGTTGAAACACTCGGTCACCCTTACCCCCAAGTTTTCATCCTGGCTCTGAGAGAAGAGTGGGGGCCATTACCTGCTCTTGCAAAGCTCGCCATTTTTCATTTTGAAACCTTGTTTTCCCCTCCACTCCACCAGGACCCAGTCCCAGCTCCTGTCTCTAAACGTGGTCTGTTAACTTCGCTTTTGACTCTAAACCCTGTAGTGCCAAATCATCTTTAACCGCCCGTAGCTAATTGACAAACCCTTCAGCAGCCCTTGCTGAAGCAGCACCAAAATGGAAAGATTACTGGCAGCTTCCCATAATGCTGCGCTTACTAGAAACCTCTCACAAGATGACTGAAGTGCCTCCTTTCCCTGGAACGCATTCAGTCTCCATGGGCAGGGACCTTCTTCCACCACCCATATACCAAAGGAGGGTGGGCTCCTCAGATACCCCCTGTACCTCTGGGTCCCCTAACACTGTCTTCATTTCCTTATTAAGCTCATCTCAGGTTGACCCCTGAGCCTGATATGGGTCCTGGTTCTTCCTTATCCATTTATAAAAAAAATCCTTTACCCTGGCTTGCCAGAACCCACAACTACCATCACGAGTGTTTGCTATACCCCCTCCAAGCAGCTGCGTGGACTGTTGGGGAGGGGGCTTACAGACTGTCAGTCACCTGTCCGCCTGACGTATCCAAGTCATGGCACCAAGATGTTATAGGGTTTATCCCTTCACCCTCTCATTCCCTGATCCTTCTCATGCAAACAGAGCAACAATACCCAAAATCAGAAGGTGCAAACAATTCAATGTTTATTGGAGTGAACTTCCAGAAAGTAATGATTCCAATTTCCTTCCTCGGTGTCCCCCAACTCTGACTCCCCAGAACCTTACCTGTGTCCCTGTTCCCAGTCCCTGTTCCCATTTCCCCCATTAGCAAAACATGATTCCAATTTCCCCCATTATTTCCTGATTGCAGATTATATAGTAAAGCTTGAGTTCTGCTTAGCTATACCTTAACCAATCATTTTACTGAAATTTAACTAGCCAGTCCTAACATATTGTAACATGATTATTTAAGCAATTCTCTCTCACCACCATAATTGATTTACAACCAAAAAAATTAATTATATAGCAGACAGAAACAATCACAGAACCAGACACAGATTACACAGACAGACAATAGGGAAATGGAGACTACGGTGGCAGTACAATAAAGAAAGGAAGATTTCACACCCCAGCTATTGATAAGTGGGTTCTTGCCAGGCAGGATGTTATCAGACTAAGTTTTCTTTAGAACTTCAAGGCTCTTCCCTTTCTCTGGAGGGGATAGATCAGATCATCTTCCTAACAGTCCCAGATTGCCTTATTTCTACGTGACTGGTTTGGAACGTGAGGATGTGACCATACACTTCCCAGCTTATGGCTGCCTCTGTTGCTTAGCCAAAGGCTCCACCTAAGAACAAGGCCTTAGACTGTCACAGTGAGAGAAGGCCATAAACAGGCAGACTGTGATTTTTATTTTTGGTTTGTAGCTCTCTAACTGGCTAAGTGATCAGAATATACTTCTTAAAGTATAGGCCTTTGCAGACAGGCCTGAATAGCTGGTGAGTATTTGCTTCAGGTTGGGAGGCTGTCTGTAAGCAAGGACTGGCCTGTCTCCTAAGGTCTTTAAGAGTGATGGATCATCCTTCAGGACAGGTTGTAGATCCTTGATGATATGCTGGAGAGGTCTTAGTTGGGGGATGTGGGGGATGGCTAGTTGTGTTCTGTTCCTTTCTTTGTTGGGGCTGTCCTGTATTAGGCGATTTCTGGGTATCCTTCTGGCTCTCTCAATCTGTTTCTTCACTTCACCAGGTAGAGTGTTACATTTTTTAGAATGCTGGATAGAGACCTTGTAGGTGTTTTTCTCTGCCTGAGGAATTGGAGCAAATGGGATTTTTAGCAGGGGAGGGATAACTGAGTGGTTTGGGCATTGGCCTGCTAAACCGAGGGTTGTGAGTTCAACGCTTGAGGGGGCTGTTTAGGGATATGGGGCAAAAATAGGGATTGGTCCTGCTTTGAGCAGAGAGTTGGACTAGATGATCTCCTCAGGTCCCTTCCAACTCTGAGATTCTATGATCTTAGAGCTTGGCTGTAGACAATGGATCATGTGATGTGGTCTGGAGGCATGCAGGTAAATATAGTGGTCAGTAAATTTCCAGTATAGGGTGGTGTTTATGTGACCATTGCTTATTTGCAGTGTAGTGCCTAGGAAGTGGATCTCTTATGTGGACTGGCCCAGGCTTAGATTGAAGGTGGGATGGAAATTGTTGAAATCCTGGTGGACTTTTCCCTCTGCTGATACTCACACCTTGTTGTCCACTGTTTGAAATAGGCCTATTCGATTGCATTGGCCTCGCTAGCACTACAAAAGTAATTTTCCCTTTCTTGGTATTCACCCCTTGTTGTCAACTATCGATAATAGACCACGTCTGCCTCTATCCTGTATATCCTGAGATTTCATTTAACTCTGCTATGCTGTATTTTGAATCAATGGGCTCTTGTTCCACCCACTGTAGTGAGACAGAACAACCTTTCTCCACCTTCTCTATAGCAGCCTTTTACGTATCTGAAGACCGCTCTCCACTTATCTGTCTCCTCCCTTCCAAATTCAGCATGCCCAGTTCCTTCAGCCTTCAGTCATATGGCTTGTATTCCCTCCCACGGACCATTTTATGGCTTTCGTATGGGTCCTTTCCACTTTCTGTACATGCTTATTATATAGTGATGACCAAAGCCGGACAAAGTAGATCAGCCGAAGCCCAGTGAGTGTCGAGTAGAGGAATACTCCAGAACAATCAGGATGCCTTCCCTCACTGCCTAGTTTTAACCACTCCGGCGGTCTTTGGATTGTCTGCAAATTTTATATCAAATGATTTCTATTTCCTTTGAGATCATTGATGAAAATATTGTATTGCATCAGGCCCAGATCTGATCACTGCAGCACCCACTAGACATCTGCTTTCTGAGATTGATCAGTTTGTCAGCTTTTAGTGCATTTTACATGTGTTGTCCTGATATTGTAGAATATTCATTTTTTTATCTGAATATTTTCCCATACTAAATCAAATGCCTTAGAGAAATCAAAGTTTATTGCACCTGCTCAGTCCCCATGATAAACAAAATGTGTACTCTCATTAAAGGATGACCAGATCACTTTTCTATTAATTTTTTGTTGACTGGCATTAATTTTATTCCTAGACTTTTTGCCAGTCAACAAAATAATAATAGAAAACTGGTCTTGTCAGCTAATATACAGGAAGTTATTTCATCCTCATCTTATATAAGTAAATCATGTTGCTTCATTCCAAATGGAGATTGAGGCTATTACTTGAACACATCTACGTTTTCTCCAACATTAATACTGTTATCCAAGTAGTGCATGTATTCTCTCACACTGACATTTTCTTTTCATCCAGATATTTCTACTGTGACAACCACCCTAAACCCTGGGCACATACAGGAAGACAGGGGAACACATGGTACATGCAGGAGACACCGTTCTGCCTCAGAGTTGGAAACCTCCACTACTCCATGTCAGATTCCAACACAACTGATTTCATCAACCCCTTCACCTTTGTTCTGTTGGGCATTCCTGGCCTAGAGGCAGCTCATGTCTGGATCTCCATCCCCTTCTGCACCATTGCACCGTTCTGCACCATTGCACCATCCCCTTCTGCACCATTACACCATTGCAACCATCCACCATTGCATCCGTCGAAGTGGGTATTAGCCCACGAAAGCTTATGCCCTAATACTTTAGTTAGTCTTTAAGGTGCCGCAGGACTCTTTGTCACTTCTACAATTCCAGACTAACACAGCTACCCCTCTGATTCTCAATTTGACTATATTAAAACATTTGGTTTCCATGGGCACAGCTCACCAATTTTGCCACTTCTTGATTTACCCCTTTTCCCAGATCGTTTATGAATGTGTTAAATAGGGCTGGTCCCAGTACAGACCCCTGCGGGATACCATTATTTACCTCTCTCCATTCTGAAAACTGACTGTGACATTTCACTCAGAAGCATATGAATATCATATAAATGGAATATGCTTTATGCTAAATGCTCCATATAACATATCATTAGAAAGGTTATAATCTACAGAGTGTGTTCATTCTATTTGTTCGCATGCATTATTTCTATGTCTTGAGTTAGGAGAATAAGATATAAACTTGTATCACTGATGTAGTCATAGAATCAGAGAATTGGAAGGGACTTCTAGAGGTCATCAACTCCAGTCCCCTTCACTCATGGCAGGACTAGGACCACCTCACAGGTCTTTGTCTATTTGGCTCCTAAAATTTCCAATGATGGAGATTCCATAACTTCCTTAGGCAATTTATTCCAGTGCCCAATTACCGTGACAGCTAGGAATTTTTTTTCTAATGTCCAACCTAAACATTCCTTGCTGCAATTTAAGTCCATTATTTCTTGTCCTATGATTAAGGAAAAGAGTTTTTCTCCCTCCTCTTTCTAACAACCTTTTAGGTATTTGATAACTGTTATCATGTCTCCTCTTAACCTTCTCTTTTTCATACTAAACAAACCCAATTCTTTCAATATTCCCTCCAGGTCACATTTTCCAGACCTCTAATCATTCTTGCTGCTCTTTGGACTTTATCCAATTTGTCCATATTTTTCCTGAAATGTGTTGCCCAGAACTGGACACAATACTCCAGCTGAGGCTGTGATGTGTTGGATCACAGAAATCGCCTTGGGACTGCCATCTGATGTGCTGAGACTACCTCTGAGTCCGTTTTCCCTGCCAGCTTTGGACTCCAGAACCTTGCCTTGTTTGAGCCAGACACGCTTGCCTCCTGCAAACACAGACCTAGATTTGAACCATGTCCCCTAAAAGCTGCAGGCTTATCTGAAAACAGCTTAAGAAATGTTTCTGTCTGCAACACTCAGATGCCCAGTTCCCAATGGGATACAAACTCCAAATAAATCTATTTTACCCTGTGTAAAGCTTAGACAGGGTAAACTCATAGATTGTCCTCCCTCTATAGAGAGATATGCACAGCTGTTTGCCCCATCACCCCCAAGTAATAATGCATACTCTGGGTTAATTAATAAGTAAAAAGTGATTTTATTAAATACAAAAGGTAGGATTTAAGTGGTTCCAAGTAATAACAGACAGAACAAAGTGAATTACCAAGCAAAATAAAATAAAGCACACTAAACTCAACCTAATACAGTAAGAAAGTGATTACAGATGAAATCTCAACCTCAGAGATGTTTCAATAAGCTTCTATCACAGACTGGATGCCTTCCTAGTATGGGCAGAATCCTTTCCCCTGGTCCAGTCTTTGTTTCAGTTCAGGTCCTAGCTAAGGGATTTCTCATGACTGTGCCCCCCCTTGTTCTATTCCAACCCCTTATATATATCTTTCACAAGGCGAGAATCCTTTGTTCCTCTCTGGGCTCCCACCTGTCCTTCTAAATGGAAAAGCCCCAGATTAAAGATGGATTCCAGTTCATGTGATCTGATCACATGGCACTGTGAGACTTCAAGCCCACACTAGTGGATACACCTCTCCACATGGAGGGATAGATGGACTGAGTAATATACTTACTCTGGTCAGGCTGCTGACCAGGTAAAGAGTATACAGCTCGGGGATTCTATGCTGGGAAGCTGTGGGAGAAGTGTCTGGAGTTTATCTATTGTTGGTTCATGGGTGGGTAGTGAAAGCATTTGTGTAACTGCAGCTGGGTCTGTCCCTGTGTGTCTATGGCTGTATAAGTGTATGACCTGGAGAGGACTGCAACTTCTCACAGTGTGAGGGGATCCATACTGGTATTCCAGAGGGCTCAGTGGGACCCCAGTTCTAGGTTCTGCCCTGGGGAAGTACGTCACACCCACCCATGGAACAGGCCCTACTAGACAGTGAGTCCATTTATTTCTTGTCATGCACTAAGTTACGGACAGAGAGATGGTAGTTACAGAAGGGAATTCAGGACTCCTGGCATCTGTCCGGATTCTCTGTATGACCTTGCCTAGGTCACGTATCCCAGTGTCTCAGTTCACCTATCTGTATTATGGGGATAAGTTCATAGTGACTTTCCTTTGCTAGGTTTTTAGAAACTCCTTCAATGAAAGGTGCTGCAAAGTAAGGTGATAGTTACTGATGAGAATTACTGATCTCTGATCCCTTAGCAAAAGCCCCATGTACCTGGAGAAAGTGTTAATATCTCTCCTCAGTCATCTCTCTCCAGAACTGTCTGATTACTATCTACCCAGGCCTCCGGGAATTTACAGGGTATCAGAACCTACGGAGACCTAGGAATTATCCTGAGTTTTCTTCCTAATTAACAATACTTTTTAAATATACACAAATAAACAGAGCAGCCAATTCCTCTCTAACTCTGGAGAGCCCAAGAGTTCTCATCTTCCTTTGGGGAAATCCCTTAATTATTGTTTACTCGTAAGATGGATAAATAGCAGAGAAGCACAGACGCACTTGTCTCCAGCTTGTTTGCATCCAGACAATCACTTATCCCTTAGAAGCTGAGTGAACCCCTCCCTCCCCCGGGATTACACTGAGATTGAATATAAACTGTGCACACCCTTGCGTTTGCTGTAAGTGTGGGAATTTGCTGAAGACGCTGTGGTGAGAGAAGTTGGGACACGGCTACCTGCAAGGGATTCCCAGGAAAGACACCTCGATCTCAGATCACAGGTACCCATCTCTTGCAGAGGAGCTCACCTGCTCAGCAAACCCAGGTGTGGGTGTGATGGGGTAGACAATAGGTCTGTGGTCCCTTCCACTCTGTCCAGTCATTAAACATCCCAGGGCTCTTGCCATAGGGGATGAATTTGCTCTAGTATCACTATCCAAAGTGTCCCTCTTTTCTGTGCATCCTCAACCATTCTAGCTGATGGCTTCAATTTGGAACTGGCACCTAAGTGTGGATGCACTTTAGAAGTGACAGAGAGAGGGAGGCATGTATGTGTGCGTGTGTCGAGGGGAGAGTAGTGGGGCAACTGCCCCACTCCCGCAGAACAGGGGCTAAAAGCAGCCCTGGAGAGGGCAAGCAGCCACAGCTGTGGCCAGATCAATCAGGGCCCAGCTGGCCCTTATCAGAGGGCTGGGGGCCAGGAGCTGGGAGGTGTCTCTCTCCAGCCCTGAAGGGAGAGGGCTTAGCTGCTGGGGAATGTAGTGTTCCTGAAACTGGAGCAATGCTGGGGAATAGGGCAAGGGAGATGGGGAGCTCCAGCCTGGTAAACCTGCAGGATGCAGGACTTGGAGAAGGCCTACACAGGTACCGGGGTTGCAGAGGTGCAGTCAGTGATTAGGCAAAGGCAGTTGGTCTAACCCCCTTGCCAACGATGAGTGGCCATTACAGACTGCAGTCTGCTCCAGTCAGTGGCGGCTAGATAATGACTAGCAGCAGCCACTGAAGCAAGGTGGGCTTAGAGGGTTGGGAGTTCCCCTGGGAGGGGAGTCTCAGCATGTGGGTGTACTGCTGGAGGCAGCACCCCAAAGTAAAAGGGCACTGGGGCCTGGGAGGGACACAGAGCCATTGGCAGGCGAGACACTGGTCAGAGGGAAGCACTGTGGGGCTGAAAAGAGCTAATTCCCAGATGACCAACAGGAGGCGCCCGCCGGTGAGTCTCTGCACAGCTACAGGGGGTAAGTTACAAAGGCCTGACGGCAGCTGCATTTCAGTGGCACAGCGGTTGCTTCAGAATGAAAGGTTTTAGTTGATGTATGATACAAGGCTACACTAAGTTCAGATGCCTCTTGGAGCAAGAACAGAGTAAAGACCTCGGGAGCCAGCTGTGTGTTAATGCACAGACACTGTCACCTCCTCCTCTTGCAGTTCAGGGCTCTGGCTGTTAACTCTGGGCAGGGGTGGAGGTTGTTACCTGACTATTATCTGCTAGAAAGCAGTGATGTGCTAGAGCTCCTCACTGGAATTAGAAGAACTGTAATAAAATACAAGGTTTTTCATCATGGGCAAGACACCTTCTCTCCTAGTTTCGTTTGAGAAGTTGATTGAAGTGTTATGTCTGAAACTTTCACAAAGCGATTCAGCCCAAAGCAGACACCCAGTATGGGAATTTTCAAGTGTAAAGTCTGGCAAAGTTATTATAAGCATTTGAAAATGAAGTCGTCTAATCGACACAGTCAGACAGCCTTATCTAAAGGTGGTGCCTATAATGATCAGTCCATTTGTGAATCTCATTCAGCTAAGGGTTTGGTTTTTTAATGTCTGTGGGAAGGAGTTCCGCAGACCAAATATTGCTTATGTGAACAATGTTCTTTTATCAGTATTAAATGTAATTGAAGGTTTCCTTGCCCCTGTGTTGTGGGGCACACTAAATACAAATGTCTACCTCCTTTATCAATAGATTCATAGTGCTTAAGGATTTCACATTACAGAGCCATTGAATCAGAGGCTGAGAAGGGGCAATGCAACCCCTTCAAGATGCAGGATTTATTGCACCTGAACTGGACAGACAGCTTGCTATCCAGCCTCCTTTGGAAAGTGTAAAGTGAAGCAGTGAGGCATCTGGTCCATCGTCCTCCTGTTTGTACAGGTAGGAACCTGAGATTTCCTCTAAATCTGTTCTGCTGAAGTTTGAACCCATTGCCTCTTGTCAGGACACAGCAACTTTCCTCCACGTTTTTATGGCAGCCCTTCAAGTATTTGAAGGCTGAACTCATGTCCCCACTCAGTCTCCTTGTTTCCAAATTGTACATACTCAATTCCATCAGCCTTTGCTTGTATGACTTGTATTGTATCCACGGCCCTGCTGCTGTTAATGCAACCTAAAAATCCACACTCCTGTGAGATGTAGCTATATCAATTTAACCCTGGTGTAGATGGCATGAGGTCAAGACAATTTTTCCATCCACCTAACTACCTCTTCTTGGGGAGGTGGATTCAGGGCTGATGCAACCACTAGGCCATGTAGGCAGCTGCCTAGGGTGCCAAGATTTGGGGGCACCAAAAAGCAGTGCCCCAATTGATTTTACACTATTGCTGGTCCAGCCTCTCTCCCCACAGATCTCCACCATCTCACCTCGCATCATCGTAGGTGACTAGCTCCCATTGGCTCGTTCCCTTCCCCACCCCTGGGTTCCCTCCTCCATTGCGGCCACTCCAAGCCTGCTCCTGCTCTTCTCAGCCTTGCGGGGATTTGCTGGGAGTCACACATTACATGGTGCAGGGTTTCCAGGCGAGCTCCCTTCCTTCTTGCAGCCTGGCCATCATCCAGGGCGGGGAAGGCGGCGAAGATCCGGTCTTGCTTCCCTACCAGATTGCTGCTAATGGACTGGAAAGTATTTCATCACCTCATGGGATATGAGTACCTAACACTGCTTCTTTGCAAAAGCAGAACACATCTATTTCTTGAATATATCTACCTTTCCTGCAACGTTAACAAGTTTCCTTTCTCCCTCTTGGAATTGTCCTAAACCTTTTCTTGGATTTCTAGAATTTCTTTTGTTTTTAATATACTTACTAACTTTCTTTTTGTGATCCTTAGGGCTGTGAAGCATATATTTTCCCAGATACCTTTACATTTCCTTATCAGTTTTCATATCTTATGATCTGTATTACTTGTTATATGTTTCTCCTTTTTCCTCAGCTTTGGGCAATAAGCCCTATGGAAGCACTAAGGATCTATAGATATTATTAGTTGGGAATTTTTCTCTGTTTCTCCATCTCAATGTAATTAGTTACATTCTGTTATTTTGTTCTGCTCTGTCATATGCCCCCTTCATTGTCTCTTCTCTAAACTATATTGGCTGAGATTCTTCAGTCTAACTGAAAATGGCAGCTTCCTGCATTCAAATAGCCTGTCTTCAAAGTCCCCTTTCCCTCTGCATATCCAGAGCAGGTTACTCTCAGTCCAATTCCTTAGGCAACCAAATGTTGCTTTTGCTTTGGCCACTGTTCTGAACAAGCAGGTGTTTCCCTGGAGCTGCTAGCAATGACATCCAACTCTTTTCCTTGAGGTGTGTTCTGGTTGGGATGTTTCCTCCTGGCTCATGTCTTTGCAAAGCAACTGAGTGAATAGGGAACTCTGGACAGCATGGACTCTCAAGTCTGGGCTTCATTGTATTAAGGAATAATAAGCCTACCCCATTCTCAGAACCTGTCCTGGAAACCCTTTAATATATGCAATATCCTTAATAGAGACTGGGTGACCAAAACTGAACACACATCCCAAACATGTTATTATCTATCACAAATCTTAGGGATCTGAACATTGCTTTTGTTTTGTCCACTACTGCCAATGAGCAGCTGTTTTTCTTGAGCTGCTATCAATGGAGCCCAGGTCTTTTCCCTGAGGTATGTTCTAGCTGGGATGTTTGCCAACATGTCTTGGCAAAAGTTTATTTTTTTCCACTCTTAGATTTTGAGCACCTGGATGAACGGGGAACTCCCTTCAGTATCAGGGCCGGCTCTAGGTATCAGCAAAGCAACCACATGCTTGGGCGGTACATTTCCAGGGTAACATTCTGGTGCTGACCGTGCCTTTTTTCAGAAAAATCCACCAATGTACACAAAAAAAAAGTACACGAAAATAAAAAAAAAATCTCCAGTAGTGCAATAGGAATGTGACGTGAAAAATGTTGTGTCACTATGTGACACGGTCACTCATAATGTGATTGTGTGTAAATGTGTTAATGTTAATAGTTATTGACTGATTAAATCAGGAATCACGATTACTTGTATATTGTGCCACCCTATCGGTGCCATTCTCATCAATTTCCGTGTTGCATTGGTGCCAGTGGTTTAGCTTATGTTTGAACTTGTTTGAAATCATTTCAACTTTCAGAATAATCAAATCTTGATAAAGGTGAGTAAAGCATTTGTTAATTTACTTATTCTAACTACAAATTCTCTGTTTTGGTTTTTTAAAATTATGAACAGTCAAAAAAATGCAAAGTGCAAACTTGTAAAAGCCAAATAAAAGGGGCGGCGGCCAAAATTGTTTTTGCTTGGGGTGGAAAAAACCTAGAGCCGGCCCTCTTCAGTATGGATGGCCTATCCTGGCTCTCATTGCATTAAGGAACAATGATGGATAACCAGTATCCACATTTGTGTTTCCTGCTGGTGTCTATTAAGGTTCTCCGCACCATGATGTGTAGGAATTACTGATGCATGAAGCACCATACAATGTGGAATTGGCATTAGTAGTTTCAGTTGTTTGTGATTTGTGTATATGAATAATGAAAACATCATTTTAAGTGTATGAAGAGTGACAAATCTGTTCCATTTATGAGAACATCTCCAGTAGTGCATGTAGTGCCTCATATTAATATTCTCTCTCCTTCTAGGCATTTATAATGTGACATCACCCCAGACTCTGTGCACACACAGGAAGTCAGAGGAACATAGGGTACATGCAAGAGACACGTTCTGCCTCACAGTTGGGCACCTTCTCCCCTAGTCCATGTCAGATTCCAACAAAACCGACTTCACCAACCCCTCCACCTTCATCCTGTTGGGCATTCCTGGCCTGGAGGCAGCCCATGTCTGGATCTCCATCCCCTTCTGCACCATGTACATCATAGCCCTCTTGGGGAACTTCACCATCCTGTTCATTGTGAAGATAGAGCCGAGCCTCCATGCCCCCATGTACTATTTCCTCTGCATGCTGGCCATCACTGACCTGGTCCTGTCTACATCCATCCTACCAAAAATGCTGAGCATCTTCTGGTTCAATTCCAGGGAGATCAGTTTCAGTGCCTGTCTCACACAAATGTACTTCACTCACTGCTTTACAGCAGTGGAGTCTGGGATCTTCGTGGCCATGGCTTTGGATCGCTACGTGGCCATCTGCGATCCCTTGAGACATTCCACCATCCTGACAAATCCCCTGGTAGCCAAGATCAGTCTCACTGTATTGTTGCGTGGTGGCATTCTCATGCTGACTCATCCCTTCCTGGCAAGTCAGTGGTTATATTGCAGAACCAACATCATTGCCCACTCGTACTGTGAGCACATGGCTGTGGTGAAACTCGCCTGCACTGACTTCCGCACCAGTAGTTACTATGGCCTCTTTGTGGTATTCTTTGTGGCTAGTCTGGATTTGTTTTTCATCACTGTGTCCTATATTCAGATCCTCAGGGCCATATTCAGCCTACCAACAAAGGATGCCCGGCTCAAGACTTTTCAGACCTGCACCTCCCACCTTTGTGTTATTTCAGCCTCTTACATCCCATCTCTCTTCTCTTTCCTCACCCACAGGTTTGGTCACAATGTGGCCTTGTATTTCCATGTTCTAATGGCCAACGTGTATCTCCTGGTGCCCCCCATGCTAAACCCCATCATTTATGGGGTGAGGACTAAACTGATCCGGGACAGGTTGCTCTGGCTCTTTAGTCATAAAGGGGTCTAAAGTTTTCTCCAGGTGCTCTGGCTGTCAGACCGAGCTCTGTGCAAAGCTGACTGGTACCTGATATTGAGCCCTCTTCCCTGAATCTGAGAGACATTGAAACCTTTCCTGGCCTTACATTACAGTGTCAGCATGAGGCACTGGGGAATCAGTCTGTGTGAAACTGACTGGGTTGCCCCCTTTCTAATTGCTTATAAGTGGACCCCAAAACCCAACCCCTTGACCCACCTCTTCTGTCAATGCTCTACCCCCGCATTGCCTCTTCCACCAAATGACCTGCTCTTGTCATTTGCTCCTCTCGCCCCCTCTCTTGTCACTATCTTGATAGTTTCCCCCTCCCTTCCCTCGCCCCCAGCAGCAAGGGAACCATTTCAAGTTTGATGGGGATTGCAATGTTAAGTGGGATTCCAGGGGCTATCGAGGCTCTTGTAAAGCTCTAGTTTTTCAGCTGATAACTTAGCAATTAGCCAAAGGGGCACCTTTCTCTGCACTGTTGCCAAAACCAAAGTATATTTTTTGTGAGGGTGTGACCACGTCTGCGCGCAGTATTCAATCTGTGGGCATGATTTACGTAGTGCCAATATGGTATTTTCTGTCTTATTGTCTGTTCTGTTCCTAATGATTCCCAACATTCTGTTCACTTTTTTGACTGAAAGAATGTTTTCAAGGACTATTCATAATATCTCCTGAGGTCCCACTCCCTGAGCCTACTCTCCCACCACGGTGGAAGGATAAGTCCCTGGGTAGCTGGGAAGGTGGGATGCAGGGCAGAGACTGGGGTGGCTTTGGTAGTTGACCAGAAGAGACATAAACAGCACACCTGCCATTAGCCAGGTATTTATACATGTACATGGCACTTTAACTGGAACTACAGGGCACCCATTGCCCAGGGGCTGAAGCTGAACAGTGGAGCTCAGTCTAACATTCACTCTGCATTAAGCTTTCAGTAGCAGCACCCTAGAAATAATAAGCTATCATCTCCATTAAAAACATGGAGAGCCTGGGCCCCATATCACCCTTCAAATCCGTGGCACAGCTGGGAATTTTTGCTCCCAGCTCACTGGTCTCTGCTGATGCTAGTGAAATGGCTTAGGCCAAATCTTCAGTTGCTGTAAGTGGTTGCAGCCCTATTGAAATCAGGGGTGATCCCCTCACTGGAGAATCCAACGCAGAGAGAGCACCAGGCCTCTGTCCTGCTGCATGGAACCTGCGAGCCAGGGCTGAGAGAGACTAAGCCCTTCCGTCTGCATTCGTTTCCCTATCTGGGAGTGGTGAGCAATCGTTTGTGAAGATCACGTCAGTGGTATCCATGTGTCACTGAGCTTTAGTGAGGCTCTGCTGTGGATGCCAAATTGCTGACAAAATGCTGAGAAATCGGGCAGACTCAACCCAGGCTGGTGGTTCTCGTTAGATTATACCAAGCCAGGAACAAAGGTAAAATTCTGCCTCACCATGTGGGTTAACTGGAAGCAAAACATTGCGGTCTCCTGAGGCATCCCAGCCCCTGGATCACCATCCACACACTGGACTCCATTATGAGGGTCAGAGAAAACCAATTTCATTCCTTCCAATCTCAAAAGCTCAGCCACGTAGCCAGGTTTATATATAACTCAGATCTTACCCAAGGAGCACGCTGCTGCCAATCTGTTTGTAACTGAAAATTAAAGGTGTAATAATAAAAGAAGAGTTCTAAATGGTTAATAGATTAGATAAATCCCAATGATTGTTCCTTGTTCAGAGATCGGGATCATAGCAGTGATGGAACAAACTGCTACCTTGCAAAAGTTTCTCTGGTGTCACCCAAACAGCGTGGGGGTCATCAGTCCTCCGGAGGTCTCTTCCAATCCTAATGTTCAATGATTCTGTGATTCTATGATCGCTTCCTTGATAGAAATATAAACCAGGGAAATGAAGCAGGAAATGAAGACAAGGTGGGGAAGTTTCAGGGGTCATTTCATAGCCTCTGCCCTGCGCATGGAATTTTACTGTCACAAGCAAAGCCCACAGCCCAGATGCCTGGAAAATTACTGTCCAAAGTGGAAGTCCAGGCATATCACGTCTTTATGTGCTTTGATGACTCACTAGGGCAGCCACTGATGCTATTCTTACAGAAGTGTGTTTCTTCTACGGCCCATTGTGAGAGTGAAGATTTCTTGATGGTTCATCGACACAGCTATCTGGCCATATCCATCTGAGGAGGTGTTACCCAGGAACAGAACATATGTGTACGATACCAGTAAATCACGAATAACCATAACATCAGACACAAAGTTGATACATGCATATAAACATCTTGTCCTGATGAGAATCCTGACCAGTGGGAGTTTATTACCCAGTCTGCCCAGCCCCTGCTGCTGAGCAGAATTCTCTTTAAAAGAAGATTACCTAAGAATAAAACTAAATCATATGTTGAGTTCTATAAACTAGACAGGATGCGAATCAACCGGTGTCTAACCCTCATTGTGCAAACGTTTCACCAATCTTCCATACACAGGCCCAGTTTCTCCGTTCCAGCCTGGGACCATTTCCCACTCATAGACTTTTCCCTCTAGCTGTGATTTCAGGTGTTGAATTGTGGGGGTGAGGTGAGACGAAGTGATGATGTATCTTCCTCCTTTTGGGACCTTCATTGTCCCAAACTAATCTCCGAGCACAGTTAGTGGAAAAGTTCAGGCACAAGATTGAGTCCAGTGTCACATGAGTGGGTCATATGCCCATGTATTCTTCAGTAAATCATAGCAGGGCAATAAATCATATTCTGGCTAAAATCCTAGAATCATAAATATCAGGGGTGGAAGGGGCCTCAGGACGTATCTAGTCCAACCCCCTGCTCAGAGTAGGACCAACCCCAACTAAATCATCCCAGCCAGGGCTTTTTCAAGTGGGACATAAAAATCTTTATGAATGGAGATTCCACCAACTTCCTATGTTCACAGGAAAGTCCATCATGTGGGGAAAAGTTTCTTCCATGGCGCATTGTGCTCATTGTTTGGCCATCAGCTTGAATAATCCATGTGGTGGGCAGCTTGTGTTTAAACTACCTTTTGGGAATTATCACAGGATGAAACACATTTTAAATACAGATATTTAATATTCATAACTCCAGCTACAAAAAGAGACGTGCATAGAAATATCATATTCAACAAACCACAATGTTTTAATTGACACCTCACATGACATTACATATATATCAGTGGTGACTATGTGATGCCAGGGTGTTGCTTTGTGGTTCAGCGTCACAGCAATATATCTATAGAACTAGGTCTAATTTTGTATGTTTATATGACATTCGTCCATATCCTCGAAATGTCTGCGTTCTGGTCTGTACTACAGGGAAAAGCAAGTGGAGGGACAGAGCAAAGGAACATGAAAGAGTCTTTTCCTCGCTACTCATTACACACCCAATACATGACACCTGAAAATGACCCTCTCGTTTTCCTTGTTCAGTGAGTGTCACCTGTACCTTCTGGTCTTCAGAGCTCAGCCACAAACACATTTCTGGATCATCAGACCTTTTACCACATTATCTGGGGAGCTATTCATCCCGTCAGTCATCATCATCATCATCATCTTACTGGCAAATCCCAAAGGAATGTAGCCTCCTTGCAAACCGAGCACTGCCTGGATCAGTCCCTGGGAAAATTCATAGGGTGGTCCGGTTGTATATTTGTGCAGTGTGGGAGCACAGCTGCAGCTTTTGGCAACCATGCGATCATTGGCTGTGCAGTGGCGTTCCTTAATATGCCCCTTTCAGAAACTGGTGGTCTTTCACTCTAGTAATGTGTGCCCAGCAAGAAAGCTGCCAAAGCTCTCATGGTGCTGATATGGAAGGTTGCTGGGTTCAGCTTCAAATATCCTCACTCCTCATCCTATGCTGCTCCTTTATACATAACAGCTGCTGGAGACCATGAGCATTAAAAATGTCAGTCCGGAGCTCCTCAGCCTTCCTCATCCCCACATTTTGCATCCATCCACTGGGGATGTGGTACCCATTGCTCTGTAGATCTGCAGCTTTGTAGCAAGCCTCCTGCCACAACATCTCCACAAAGTACTTGGAAGGGAACAGGGCAGCAGCTAATGCTGTCTGAATGCTTGGATCTTTCAAGCAGCCTTGAGCCCTGTCTATGAAGCTATCGTCTAGTCCTCAATCCCTCCCGACAGGTTAATGCTGTGCTAGTTGCAGTTTGAAGATGCAGGCTTCTTAATGATGTTTGACAGGAGCTTAGTTTTAACTGAATCAAGAGAAGACTAATGTGCCCTGCTTCTTGCCCTGCTAGGGCAGCTCTCAGATGCAGCAATTCACTGTGCTACCTGGGCAATTACCACTGAAGTTCATGGAATAAGGGCCCCGTTGAGTGTTTGTAACTGTCAGCTAAGCTGGGGTGCACTTTAGACATGGCAGAGTGTAGGGGGGCAGGGGCGCATCAGGTACAAAGGAAAGGAAGAGATGGACCAAAATGCACAGAGAGAGAGAGAGAGAGAGAGAGAGAGAGAGAGAGAGAGAGAGAGAGAGAGATGTAATCCACTAGAAGAGGGATTTCCTGTCTCCACCATTCTGGGGAGCACAATCCAAGGGAGAGACAAATCCTCTCCCTGACCCCAAGTCAGCACTTCATTGTTCAGGAAACATTTCCTTCAGAGAACCTGGCCAGATCACTCCCGGAAGCAGAGCACGCAGGGAAACACTGTTGGGAGAGGAGCCACATTTGGGTGAAGAAAACATCTTGTGGACACCTCCCCGCCCAGCTGCAGTCTCTTTCCACTCACAGTCCCCTCCCATCGGTGTAGCAGCTCCAGGTTTGCTGCCACAGTCCCGCTGCAGCTCTTGTGGCTGGACATCTACCTGGTGATTGTGTTTGGGTCCCACACACTGGATCCATGGGCTTTTGAGTCGCAGCAGCGTCGAGGCCCTGCCTCTGGCGCTGGGTTTCTAAGCCCACATTTGGGATGCAGCTTCCCTGCCTCTCTGCCCTCACTGTCCTGGAGCTTTCACTGTGATTTGGTTAGAGCCCTCCAAGATGTCCAGGGTACACCTCTGCAATTCCTGGCTTCTCCTCAGCTGGAATGTGTCTTTGCTGCAGGCATAGCCCTGCAACCCAGGAGTCCTCTATGATGACCTTGTGCCTCTCTCCTGCCCCAGCTTCTTCTGGCTAAACCAGCCTCTGTGTTTTAAAGGGCTGGACCAACCCTTCCTCTCTCTGTTCTCTCTTCTGGGGAGGTTTCATTCCTTCCATGCCCACCCCACTGCAGAAACATTGGAGAAAACAGGTTTTATCTAGAATGCAGTCACTCCTTTGTTCTCTTTGAGTCAGATCTCATTAGGAGCCGATAGTCTTGAATGACCAACTTATTTACAGACCGAGGCCTATGTCCCAGCCTCCTGCCTCTGAGCACAAGGCATGTGAATGAAGAGTACAGGAAAAGCCCAGAGACATAAGGATAGAGATGGCTCATGCAATCAGATGAATTAATAGGGTTGCCACCATCTGGGTTTTACCTGTACACTCTTCTGGGTCCAGGTGTCATTTAGGGTTGCCAGGTACTTGGTTTTCAACATAAAAGTCTAGTCAAAAAGGGGACTTTGAAGTGTTTGGTTATGATAGGGCATTAATTTTTGGCAGCTCTTGCTCCACCAGCAATAAGGCTCCTTGTCTGGAGCAGAGGGAATCCAAGTCACGGGGAGGAAGGTGGAGAAAAAAATAATGTGTGATGTGGAGGGGAGGAGAGAAGTGAGAAACAGGGAGGGGTCTTATGGCAAGAGTTGGGGAAGAAGGCTGGGCCTAGAGGGTTGTGTCTTTGATGGAAGATGTGGAGCAGGGGCTGTCTCTTGTGGGAAGAAGTGGGACAGAGACAGGGCCTCAGGGGTTCAGTTATGACCAATTGGAAAGGTATCAACCCTATGAGTTAATGAGCTGTACACTGTCAGATTCCCCAATTTGTCATGCTGGCATGGCGCAGGAAGGTCAGGAAAGGATTTCATGTGTCTGCCACAGTCCAGTAGAGCTCAATCTGAGAGCCAGAGCACCAGGAGAAAAAATTAGCTCCTTTATGCGTAAAGAGCCAAAGCAGCCTGTCCCGGATCTGTTTGGTCCTCACCCCATAAATGATGAGGTTTAGCATGGGGGGCACCAAGAGGTACACATTGGCAATGAGAGCAGGAAAATGCTGGTCCATATTATGCCCAAACCGACCAGTGAGGGAGGAGAAGAGAGCTGAGATGCAAAAGGCTAAGAGGGCACAAAGGTAGGAGTTGCAAGGGAAAATGTTAGGTTCCTTTATGAGAAAAGAGAGGGAGTACCTTTTTCCGGATCTGTCTGGTCCTCATTCCATAGATGATGGGATTCAGCATGGGGGGCACCAATAGATACACGTTGGCAAAGAGAACGCGGAAACTCAGGGGCGTATTGAGGCCAAAACGGTATGCAAGGGAGGAGAAGATAGTTGGGATGTAAAGGCTAAGATGGCACAAAGGTGGGAAACACAAGTCCCAAAAGTCTTGAGTCGAGCTTCCTTGGTGGGGAGACTGAAGATGGCCCTGAGGATCTGTGTATAGGAGATGGTAATCAAAAACACATCCATACCGGTCACAAAAGATACCACAAAGAGGCCGTAGTAACTACTAATACTGATGTCGGCACAGGCCAGCTTCACCACATACATGTGCTCACAGTGCGTGTGGGGGATCATGTTGGTTCTGCAATATGGCCACTGCTTCACCAGGAAGGGATAGGGCAGTGCGAGTATGCAGCCACGCAACACTACGGCCATGCTGATCTTAGCCACCATGGGGTTTGCTAGGATGGTGGAGTGTCTCAAGGGATCACAGATGGCAACATAGCGATCAAAAGCCATGGCCACGAAGATCCCAGACTCCATCACTGCGAAGCAATGAATGAAGTATAACTGGATGAGACAGGCATTGAAATTGATCTCCCTGGAATTGAACCAGAAGATGCTCAGCATTTTGGGAAGGATGGACGTAAACAGGACCAGATCGGTGATGGCCAGCATGCAGAGGAAATAGTACATGGGGACATGGAGGCTCGGCTCCCTCTTCACAATGAACAGGATGGTGAAGTTTCCCAAGATGGCTATGATGTACATGGTGCAGAAGGGGATGGAGATCCAGACATGGGCCATCTCCAGGCCAGGAATACCCAGCAGAATGAAGATGGAAGGGTTGGTGAAGTCAGTTGTGTTGGACTCTGACATGGAGAAGAGGAGATGCTGTCCAACTCTGTGGCAGAACGGTGTCTCCTGCAGGTATTGTACCTTCCCCTTATTCTCCAAATGTGCCCAGGGATGGTCTCAATACAAATATCTGGATGGAGAGACAATGTGAATATGAAACACTATATGCACTACTGGGGGATGTTTTCAAGGATGAAGCAGACTGGTAGCTCTTCATACACTGAAAAAATGACATTTTCATTATTCAGATAAATTAATTATGAAGAACTGATCCTATTGAAGCCAGTTCCATATCTTATGGTGCTCCATGATCCAAGAATGACTACACATCATGGTGTGGAAAACCTTAATATGTACCAACATGAAACATGTTATACATGTTATCCCTCATTGTTCCTTAATGCAATGAAACCCAGGCTTGAGAATCCATGCTGTAGGGAGCTCCTTATCCACCCGGTTGCTGAAAATTTGAGAGTAGAAAAGATCTAAACCTTTTTTGAAAAATGAGCTGGGGGAAACATCCCAACTAGCAAACTATCCCAATGCATACAGAAGACAGGGAAGTATGGCAAGAGACTATCCTGGCTTAACCATCCTGGCTTAACTCAAATGATCTAAAAATCAAAAAAGACTCCTACAAAAAGTGGAAACAAGGTCAAATTACAAAGGAGGAATATAAACAAATAGCACATGTATGTAGGAGCAAAATTAGAAAGGAAAAGGCACAAAACAAGAAGAAACTAGCTAGAGATACAAAGGGTAACAAGAAAATATTCTACAAATACATTAGAAGCAAGAGGAAGACCGAGAAGAGGGTAGACTTGTTACTAAATGAACATGGAAAAACAATAACAGAAAATGTGAGAAGAGCTTAATGACTTCGTTGTTTCGGATTTCACCGGAAGGTTGCTATAGAAAATGCCAGTGAAAATGGGGAAGGTTCAGATGCTAAAATAGGGAAAGAACAAGGTAAAAGTTACTTGGACAAGTTAGATGTCTTCAAGTCACCAGGGCCTGATGAAATGCATCCTAGAATATTGAAGGGACTGACAGAGGAGATATCTGAGCCATTAGCTATGATCTTTGAAAAGTCGTGGAAGACAGGGGAGAATCCAGGAGACTGGGAAAGAGCACAAACAGTGCCTATCTATAGAAAGGGAAACACGGGCAACCCAGGCAGTTACAGATCAGTCAGCTTAACTTCCATACCAGGTAAGATAATGGCACAAAGAATTGATTAATCCATTTGCAAACACCTAGCAGATAATAATGTGATAAATAACAATCAGCATGGATTTGTCAAGAACAAATCATGTCAAACCAAACTGATAGCATTCTTCAGCAGGGTAGCAAGCCTTTCGGATGGGGGGAAGCATTAGATTTGGTATATCTAGACTTAGTACAGTCCTGTATGACCTTCTCATTAAGAAACTAAAGAAATACAACCTAGATGGAACAACTATAAAGTGTGTGAATAACTGGCTGGAAAACTGCTCTCAGAGAGCAGTCATCAGTGTTTCACAGACAGGCTCAAAGAGTATAACGAGTGGGATTCCGTGGGGATCAGTTCTGGGTCCGGTTCTTTTCAGTGTTGTCATAGGGAATACACTTAAAAAGTTTGTGAATGATACCAAGCTGGGAGGGGTTGCAAGTGCTTTGAAGGACAGGATGAAAATTCAAAATGATCTGGACAAAGTGGAGAAATGGTTGTGGGCTATAAAATCATGCCTGGTATAGAGAAAGTAGATAAGGAACCATCATTTACACTTCCTTATCTGCTTTCTCTACACCAGGCATGATTTTATAGCCCTCAATCATATCTCCCCTTGGTCGTCTCTTTTCCAAGCTGAAAAGGGCCAGTCTTATTAACCTTTCCTCATGCAGAAGCTGTTCCATACTCTTAATCATTTTTGTTGCTCTTTTCTGAAATTTTTCCAATTCCAATATATATATTTTGAGAAGAGGTTCCACCTCTGCATACAATATTCAAATTGTGGGCATACCATAGATTTATATAGAGGCAATATGATATTTTCCATTTTATAATCTATCCTTTTCCTAATTATTCCCAGATTTCTATTTACTTTTTTAACTGCCACTGTACATTGAGTGGAGATTTTCAAAGAACTATCCACAATGACTCCAAAATCTCTTTCTTGAGTGGTAACAGTTAATTTAGACCCCATCATATTATAGGTGTAGTTGGGATTATGCTTTCCAATGTGAAATGTTTTGCATTTACCAACATTACATTTCATCTGCCATTTTATTGCCTAGTGATCCAGTTTTGAGAGATCCTTTTGTAGCTCTTCACTATCTGACTGGGTATTAACTCTCTTTAGTCATTTTGTATCCTTTTCAAATTTTGTCCCCATTGTTTACCCCTTTTTTCAGATAATTTATGAATATGTTGAATGGGACTGGTCTCAAAATGGACCCCTGGGGGACACCACTGTTTACCTCTCTCTATTCTGAAAACTGACCATTCATACCAACCCTATGTTTCCTACTTTTTAATCAGTTACGAAGCCATGAGAGCACCTTCCCTCTTATCTCATGGCAGCTTAGTTTCATTAAGAATCTTTGGTGATGAACCTTGTCAAAGGCTTTCTGAAAATCAATCTAAGTACACTATATCCACTGCATCCCCTTTGTCCACATGCTTGTTGACTCCCACAATATATTGGTGAGGCATGATTTCCCTTTACTAAAGCCATGTTGACTCTTCCTCAACAAATTACATTCATCTATATGGTTGTAGAAAAAAGCCAGGAGAAAATGCCTGAGAGTGGGAGAGATTTAAAGTCTGACAACTCTTTATCTCATCAAAAAGAGAATTAAGTGGGGAGAAAACCATGGGTAATAACAGGCTCTGCAATCCAGCTTAGAAAGGGGGAGCAAAGTCCAATCACTGGAAGCTGAAGCCACACAAATTCCAGTTGGAAATAAGGGCCAAATATTTAGCACTGAGGGTGATTAAATATTCAGACAAACTGGGAAGGGAAATGGTGGATTCTCCAACTCCCTATGTCTGCACATCCAGACTGGAATCTTTAATGGAAGATCTGTTTAAGGGCATTTCTACACTTAAAATGCTGCTGTACAGCTTCAGTGTAGACACTGCTTACACAGTGGCTGAGGTTGTCCCCGCAGTACAGGTAATCCACCTCCCCAAGAGGTGGAAGCTAGGTAGATGGAGGAATTATTCAATTGTCCTCATGCTGTCTACAGCAAAGTTAGATTGATATAGCAACATATTTCAGGTGTGTGAATTTTTTTGCTATTGCAGAAGAAGCAGATGCAGTTCAGAGTTCTATTAACTTAGGCATAGCGTGCTAGTTATGGTAGATGAAACTACCACTCCACTTGATGCTGGTTAGTTCTCAGCCGGAGTATTGTGACCAATTTGGGTCACCAATGTGTAGGAAGGATGTAGAGAAACTGGGAAGGATTTAGAGGCAAGACACAAAAATAATCGAAGGAATGAAATAGAAGTCGTATGAGGAAGTTGAAGGAACTGGATATGTTGAGTTTGGAAAAGAGGAGATAGAGGGTGGACATGACAGTGCTCATCAGATACTTGAAAGGCTGTAATAAAAATATGGGGAAAAGTTGTTCTCTCCTGCACAGAGGAAGGACAAGAGACGAACAGTTTAACACACAGCACAGAAGATTTAGGTGAAATCTCCAGTGAAACTTTGTAACTGTAAGAACAGGAGAACAATGGAGTAGATGCCCCCGCAAGTCATGGAAGCTCCTTCACAGTAGGTTTCCCAAAGGAGGCTGGATAGTCCTCTATCTGAAATGCTTTAGATGCAACCAATCCTGCATCTTGACAGGGATTAGGCTAGCTGAACCTTACGGTCCTTTCTCATCCTGTGGGTCTATGATTGTATGACATCATATCAGTGTGTACACCAGGCTTCAGTCAAACACAAATGATGGAGCTCAATACACCGGTAACTGTATGAAATTTAATGGCCTGCTTTATCCAGGAATTCAGACTTTTCTCACCTGACACTCTATGAATATATCAGTAAAGAAAGTAAACCAAGCATTTATATTTACTGTGCCTCATATCAGATGAACAAGGGAACATTCAGTTACCTGAAAGCCTGAACCACCACCACCACCACTACCCCATTAACAGATAAAGCCTGAAATGCAGAGGAGGAAGTGATAGTCTGTGTGCATTAACACACAGCTGGCTCCTGAGAATAATACTCAGTTGTCACTCCAAGGGGAGTTTTGCCTCAATGGGGCCTGAGTAAACTACAGGCAATGGCCTCATAGATTTGCCTTCTAGTGTACATCTGCTAACACCTTTTATCTTGGGGGATCCATTCTGCCACTGATATGCAGCCACCTCGTGGCTCAAAGCCATCAGCTGGTGTGGGCAGGAACGCACAGAATAGAGTGACATGTTACCAGAGCAAACTCATCACTGTTGCAAGAGCCCTGGGATATTTAATGCTTGTGCGTGACAAGAGCCATAGACCTATTTTCTATCCCATCACTCACATATTACATTGGGTTGTCAAACAGGTGAGCTCCTCAGCAAGAGATGGTACCTGTGAATCCTGAGATGGAAGTGTCCTCCCTGGGAATCTCCCTCAACTAGCCATGTCCCACATCTCTCTCACCCCAGCATCTGCAGCAGCATCCGACACTGAGAGCCGACACCGGGATGAACACTTTTTATAATATAGCTCTGTGCAATCCCAGTGGGGTTTGCTCTGCCTCTAGTGTGGAAGTGGCATCTGAATGTAAACAGGCTGGAGACAAGCCTGTCTGCCCCTCTATGTTTTTTATCCAGCTTTAGGAGTAAACAGTAATTAAGGGACCTTCCCAAAGGAAGATGAGAACCCTTGGGATCTCCACAGAGCCAGAGAGCAAACAGGATGTTAGGAATCATTCAAAAAGGGATAGAAAATAAGACGGAGAATATCTTATTGCCCTTATACAAATCCATGGTGCACCCACATCTTGAATACTGTGTACAAATGTGGTCTCCTCATCTCAAAAAGGATATACTGGCATTAGAAAAGGTTCAGAGAAGGGCAACTAAAATGATCAGGGGATAGGAACAAGTCCCATATGAGGAGAGATTAAAGAGGCTAGGACTTTTTAGCTTGGAAAAGAGGAGACTAAGGGGGGATATGATAGAGGTATATAAAATTATGAGTGGCATGGAGAAAGTGAATAAAAAAAAGTTATTTACTTGTTCCCATAATAGCAGAACTAGGGGCCACGCATTGAAATTAGTGGGCAGCAGGTTTAAAACAAATAAAAGGAAGTTCTTCTTCACACAGTGCACAGTCAACCTGTGGAACTCCTTGCCCGAGGAGGCTGTGAAGGCTAGGACTATAACAGGGTTTAAAAGAGAACTGGATAAATTCCTGGAGGTTAATTCCATTAATGGCTATTAGCCAGGATGGGTCAGGAATGGTGTCCCTAGCCTCTGTTTGTCAGAGGGGGGTGATGGATGGCAGGAGAGAGATCACTTGATCATTACATGTTAGATTCACTCACTCCGGGGCACCTGGCATTGGCCGCTGTGGGTAGACAGGATATTGGGCTGGATGGACCTTTGGTCTGACCCAGTACAGCCTTTCTTATGTTCTTATGTTATGAGCAATGTCAGTCCATGGCCAGAGCAGTGGTGCTGGCGGCTCGGGGTGGGGGGCATAAGGGAGGGTGGTGGTGTCAGGACTCCCAGTTTTCTATTCTCAGCTCTGCCACTGACTCATTGTGTGCCCTTGGGTAAACCACTTTACCTCTGCGTGGATCTGGGATAATCCGTACCACTGGGATAATGTTGCCTATCACCCTAGCTACAGAGCTTCCAAATGTAATCGAAGGCATCTTGTGCAGCGCACGTTACACTCAGCTTCACTGTTCAGCTTCAGCCCCTGGCAGCTCCTCAACTGTAGTTCCAAATAAGGTCCCATGGACGTGTGTAAATAGCCGGCTAATGGAAGCTGAGCCGCTTAGCTCCTGCTTGCTTATCTCGAGCTATTGGAGCCACCCGGGCCTGGCTGAGCATCTCACTTTCCCAGCTAATGCAGGGGCTTGTCCTTCTCTCTCTCTCTCAGCTGTTGTCTTCAGAGCTTCAAAGCTGATTCCTTGCCCTGCCCCTGAAGACTGGTTCAGGGCAAAGGGCTCCCAGCCCATCCCCATTGCAGGGACCCTGCTAGAGACTGGCCCCCGGCCCAGAGGAACAAAAGGGAGCTGAAAGTGAAAGGAATAGGCCACACAATGGCCTCTGCCCTCAAGACTTGTTAGCTGAGCTTCAGGGCCCACAATCTGTATGAGGCACAACCTTGCCAACCCAAGGGCCTCAGCCAACTTAGCCTGGAGAAAAGTTCCTTCCCGACTCCAAATATGGTGATCAGCTGAACCCTGAGCATGTGGCAAGACTCACCAGCAGGAAACCCAGGATAGAATTGTCTGTAGTAACTCAGATCCCACCCCATCTAACATCCCATCACAGGACATTGGGATATTTACCGCTAATAGTCAAAGATCAATTAATTGCCAAAATTAGGCTATCCTGTCATACCGTCTCCTTCATAAACTCATCAGGCTTACTCTTGAAGCCAAATTGGTCTTTTTCCCTGACTGCTCTCCTTGGAAGTGTGTTCCAGAACTTCACTCCTCTGATGGTTAGAAACCTTCATCTAATTTCAAGTCTAAACTTCCAGCTGGACAGTTTATATCCATTTGTTCTTCTGTCCACACTGGTTCTGATCTTCAATAATTCCTCTCCTTCCCTGGTATTTATCCTTCGGATAGATTTATAGAGAGAAATCATATCTCCCCATAGCCTTCTTTTGGTTAGGCTAAATAAGCAAAGCTCTTTCATAAGATAGGTTTCCCATTCCTCAGATCATCCTAGTAGTCTTTTTCTGTACCTGTTCCAGTCTGAACTAATGTTTCTTAAACATAGGAGACCAGAACTGCACACAGTATTCCCGATGAGGTCTCCCGGTGCCTTTATAACGGTACTAACACCTCCTTCTCTCTACTGGAAATTCCTCTCTTCATGCATCCCAAGACCACATTAGCTTTTTTCATAGTCATATCACATTGGCGGCTCATAGTTATCCTGTGGTCAACCAATACTCTGAGATCCTTCTCTTCCTCTGTCAATTCCAAATGATACGTCCCCAGTTTATAATTAAAATTCTTGTTATTAATCCCTAAATTCAGGAGCTTGCACATTTCACTAATATATTCCATCCAATTACTATTACTCTAGTTCACTTGATTCCCAGGGGTTTGTTTTTTTTTCGTTCCCTCTGCAGCACCTGGTACTGGCCACCATCGGAAGACAGGACTCTGGGCTAGATGGATCGTTGGTCTGACCTAGTCTGGCATTATTATGTTTTTATATTCTCAGAGGTCCAGTTATCAGTTATTAGGAGGGTGGCAAACCTGTGAGTTCTACACTGACTGAGTCACCAATTTGTCTCACTGACAGAGCACAGTAAGGTCAGGAAAGGATCTAATGTCTCTCTGACTGCCTAGAAATTGATTCAGGGAAGAGAGCATAGCACCGAGTCAACAGCCAGCTCTGCACGGCGCTCAGAGCACCAGGAAAAAAATTAGGTCCCTTTATGAATGAAGAACCGGAGCAGCCTGTCCCGGACCTGTTTGGTCCTCACCCCGTAGATGATGGGGTTTAGCATGGGGGGCACCACGAGGTACACATTGGCAATGAGAATGTGGAAATGCAGGGGAACATTTTGACCAAACCGGTGTGTGAGGGAGGAGAAGAGAGCTGGGATGTAAAAGGTTAAGATGGCACAGAGGTGGGAGCTGCAGGTTCCCAAAGCTTTGAGCCGGGCGTCCTTTGTGGGGAGGCGAAAGATGGCCCTGAGGATCTGGGTATAAGACAGAGTGATAAAAATCATATCCAGACCCCTCACACAGAGTACAACAAACAGGCCATAGTAACTGCTGATGCTGGTGTCAGCACAGGCCAACTTCACCACGGCTATGAACTCGCAGTATGAGTGGGGCAATATGTTGGTTCTGCAATAAGGCAACTGCCTCGCCAGGAAGGGATAGGGCAGTATGAGGATGATGCCACGTAGCACCACGGCCAGGCCAATCTTGGCCACCACAGGATTTGTCAAGATGAGGGCATGTCTGAGGGGATCACAGATGGCCACATAGCGATCCACAGCCATGGCCAAGAAGATCCCAGACTCCATCACGAAGAAGGAGTGAATGAAGTACATCTGGGTGAGGCAGGCACTGAAATCTATCTCCCTGGAATTGAACCAGTAGATGCCCAGCATTTTGGGGAGGGTGGACATAGACAGTACCAGGTCAGTGACGGCCAGCTTACAGAGGAAATAGTACATGGGCTCATGTAGGCTCAGCTCCGTCTTCACGATGAAGAGAATGGTGAAGTTCCCCAAGACGGCTATGACATACATGGCACAGAAGGGGATGGAGATCCAGACATGGGCCGTCTCCAGGCCAGGAATGCCCAACAGGATGAAGGTGGAGGGGTTGGTGAAGTTTGTTTTGTTGAAATCCGACATGACGTAAGGGAGAAGTTGTTCAACTTTGAGACATCCCAGCGCCCAGGGTGTTTGTTGTAGTAAAAAAACCTGGAAGGAGAGAAAATGTTAATATGAGCCACTACGTGCACTACTGCAGGCTGTTGTCATGGGTGAAGCAGATTGATCGCTCTTCACACACATTTTCATTTTTCAGAGAAATAAATTATGAACAACTGTCCGTACTAATGTTAATTCCATAGCTGATACTCTTCCAGCCATCAATAATTTTTACATGTCATGGACAGGGAAATTTTAATAGGCATCAGCAGGACACAAGAGTGTGGATATTGGTTATCCCTCATTGTTCCTGAATGCAATGAAAGCCAGGCTAGGGAGTCCATTGTACTCCCTGAGGCACCCAGTTCAAAATCTGAACTTGTTAAAAAAAAAGAGAGAATCTTTGCCAATCCAGGAACCAATGTGAAACATTCCAACTAGAACCACCTCATGGAAAACACCTGGGTGTCATCGATAGCTCTTCCATGCAAACACCTGCTCTTTCACAGTGCTGGTCAAAACAAAGAAAATGTTCAGATGCCTAAGGCTTGGGGTGTAGAACAACCTGCTCTGGAAACACACTCACCTTTGCTCACCCAGTCTCCATAAAGAATATATCGGATGGAAAGCAGATTTCTAAGACAGGCTGTGAGAATGGGGGAGGCTGTCATATGCAGACAGACTGAAATGTCTGGTCTGTTTAATTTAGAGAAGCCACAAAGAAGGGGACACATGATAAAGAAGAAGAAAATAATAGAATGGAACTGATGACATTCCAGTGGACAGAGTACAGTTTCCAACCAGTAATACCTCAAGACAATTATTGCTTCAAAAGGGATAATTCCTCAAAACATAAACTTTTAAAAATGAAAAGATTGGACTAGGTTGGGAAGAAATGGAAAATCTGGCCTGGGATTAGTTAACAAAATTCTAGAAATATAAATAATGCAAATCACCAACAGGGTATACGGAAACAGTTCTGCTCAAATCACTTTTCATCCTTTAATGACTCTACATGTTTGGATGACCAAGAGCACTGCACATGTACAAGAGACTTCGATGTCTCTGAAGCATTTGATATAATCGGGGAAAACATTCAGATAAAAACACTGTCCAATATCTTTAGAGCACACGTAAAATAGACTTAAAACTCTCTAACTGGCAGATCTCAGGAAGCAGTTGTCAATGGGGCATTGCAGGGAATGGGAGTGTTTCTAGTGCAATTCTGCAGGGATCAGTTCTAGGCCAGATTATATTCAATATTTTCATCAGTGATCTGGAACAAATAGAAAATCACTGCAGATAAAATAGCGGAGGACCTAGAATTGGCAGAGTGGTTGCAATGAAGCAGCCAGGATAGACACAAATGTTTTAATACAGCCAAATGAAAAGTTATCATCTCAGAACAGGGAACGCAGGCCCAACCCACACACTCAATCACTGTATTACGGAATTGATGGAGCCTGAAAAGGATTTAGGGGTCACTGTGGGCAACCAACTCATTGTGAGCTCCCACTGTGATACTGTGGTCAAAAAGGCTAATGTTATCCATGGATACATAACCACGGGAGTGGTGAGTTGGAGCAGGGGAAGGATTTACCTTTGCATATGTTATGGGTGAAACCAAATGCATCCAGTTCTGGAGCTCACATTTCAAAATTTGAAAAGTTGGAGAATGAGGGGAAAATCCACAGAAAGGATTAGAGGCTAAAGAAAATGCCAGCCAGTGAGAGACATGATGAGCTTCATCTATTTATCTTATCAAAAGGACGATCAAATGGAGAATTTCATGAGGATAAAGGCAGAGCACAGTCTATAACTGACAAATTTCACTTGGAAATAAGGGCCAAATGTTTAGCATTGAGGGTGATTAAACACTGGGACAAACTGCTTAGGAAGGGATGGATTCTCCAAGTTCCCATGTCTGCAAGTGCAGGATGGATGTTTTTCTGGAAGATCTGCTTGAGGGCTTGTCCACACTTAAAATGCTACAGTGGTACTGCCGTAGTAATCCACCGACCTAAGAGGGGATAGCTAGGTTTATCTCATGACTGGGTCTACACCCGGGTTAGGCGGATATATCTACATGGCTCAGGAGAGCCAAATTATTTGCTATTGCAAAAAAAAATACAGTTCTATGTTGTGTTAACAGCACACAAGTCACGGGAGGTGATCATACTTCTCTACTTGGTGCTCGTTAAGCTTCAGCTAGAGCATTGTGTCCGGTTTCAGTCACCCTTGTACAGGAAGGATCTAAAGCAATTGGAAGGGATCCAAAGGCAAGAGACAAAGATGATCAAAGGGATATAATGTAAGCCATGCAAGCAAAGGCTGAAGGAACTGGGTAGATTCAGCTTGGAAAAGAGAAGATTGAGAGAGCACATTACAGAGGTCTTAAAATATTAGAAGGGTTGCCATAAAAAAAGATGGAGAAAAGTTGTCCTTTCTTGCCACAGAGATGCACAAGAGTCAGTGAATTCATACTACAGCACAGCAGATTTAGATGACATCTCAGGGAAAACTTCCTAACTGTAAGACCAGGAGAACAATGGAAGAGACGTGGAAGCTCCTTCACTAGATGGTTTATCTCCTTCCTGGATGGTTCAGAAACAATACATCCTGCATCTTGGCAGGGGTGCAGACTAGCTGACCCTTGCAGTCCCTTCTCACCCTGTGGCTCTATGATTTTGTGACACAAAATCATACCGTAGATGAGTCTTAGTGAAACAGATGTCTTTGCCCTCAATACAGGGGAAACTGGATGAAATATAACACCCGGTGTTACACAGGAGATAAAATGGAATGATCTACTGGTGCATTCTGACCAAACAGACTATGAATCTACTGATAAAACAACTAGATCAAGCATTTATATATATTCTGTCTCACAACGCTATGAACAGGGGAACATTCATTTACATTGAAAGTCTGAACAGATAACCCTGATAAAAGAAAATGTATTGGCTGTTCAGAGTAGAAAGGATCCCAGACTTATTTTCTGTTCCATCACACCCACATTACACTGAGTTTTTGTCGAGCAGGTGAGCTCCTGAGCAAGAAATGGTACCTGTGAATTCTGAGATGGAAGCGTCTTCTCTGGGAATCCCTCTCAGGTAGCCATGTCCCACACCTCTCTCAAACCAGCACCTGCAGCAACATCCCATGCTGAGAGTCAACACAGGGGTTTGCACTGTTTATAATACAGTTCTGTGCAATCCCAGGTGGGTTTGCTCAGATTCTAGTGGATTAGCGAGTATCTGAATGCAAACAATTGAGACAAGCTGTCTGCGCTTTTCTCCTTTTTACCCAGCTTTAGGAGTAAACATTAATTAAGGGACCTTCCCAAGGGGAGATGAGAACTCTTAGTCTCTCCGCTGAGACAGAGAGAAATTGGCATCTCTGTATATTTGTTTATAGTTAAAAAATATAGTCAATTAGGAAGAAAACTAGCGATAATGCCTAGATGTCCATTGGTTCTGATTACCTGTAAATGCCCAGGATGGATGGATGGATAGTGGATAGACAGAAATGGACAAGGATGACTGAGTGGAGATACAAACACTTTAATGGAAGGATCTTCAAAATACCTAGCAAAGGAAAGACACTATGAGTTGGCTAAGATCTTACAGAAATTTGGTGTCAGGATGACAGATAGAAGCCAGGAGTCCTGACTTCTTTGCTCCAACTGCGGACTCTCTCTCACACGAAGAGGGAAATGGTCCACCTGATCTTTCAATCTGGCTGCAGACACAAGCCATAGGCTTTTAGGCCTTATCATATGGCTACAGGAAAGGCCTGATCTTTACAGTACAACTAGGTCCTGGGAGTCCCCAGGACTGGACCCGTCATATCCCAGATAAGGCCAGGCCCCAGGGCTCCCCTGGGATCTACCCCATTCTGCCCTAGGTACATCCAGGGTCATCACACACTGTGTCATTCCCACTGGTGACAAGGGACAGAGCTGCTGGATCGAGTCTGTCCCAGGGCCCCTCCCTGGCACGATCTCTGCTCTGCAAGACGAGCAGCTCCTCCACGTGCAGGAAAAGGGCCAGACCCTTGCACCTCGCTGGAGAATCCCACCAGAACTGAGGCCTGAGCGAGGACTCTCAGCAGCCCGTTAGCTGTGGCATCAGTGCTGAGTTCCTCTCTATCCGGGGAGTGATGAACCTCACTCCACCCCCAGGCACCACCCGCACTCCATCCCTCCCCCATTTCCCATCCCTCTCTGTCTCTTCCCTGCCCCCTCCCTCATGTGCACCCCATCCCCTCTCCTCCCCCTCCCTCCCAACACCTCCTGCATGTCACAGAACAGTGACTCTGTGGTGGGTGGGGGCACGGGGAGGATTTGACTGGCAGGGCTGTCGGTGCATGAGAAGCACTGAGGGAAGTGAGGGGAACTGGACTGCCAATAGGGGTCAGCAACTGCTATTTTTTTCCAGGAGTTCTCCGGCCATGGAGCACCCACAGGGTTGGTGCCTCTGAGCTGAGGAGCAGCATCAGCCCTTGGGTTGCTTTGTGCAGGCTACTGGCAGAACTCTCAGCTCCTCCGGGGTCAGGGAGCAGATAAATGGGGTTGGAGAAAAGCAGCGGTGCCTTTGTTCAGTATTGTCCTGACCGCCTTTGGGGATCTATCCTTGGACACCTCACTGGAAGAGGCTTTAGTCGCACACAAGTTAAGGTTCTTGAAAGCCAAAGGGGGCTGGCTGGTGACGCTTGGATGAAAAAGCAAATTTCACAGATGTCCACTTCTCACTTTTAAAAACTTTTCCCTCTTTTCTTTGTATAAGGAGCAGGCTCCCTGCAGCAAAACAGGTTTTTTTTGGGGGGTGGGGGGTTGGCTCTTCCTGTCCTCCAGGGGTTCTAGAGTCCCAGCTGCTTGTCCTGCTAAAACCTAGGGTAATGTCCCTTCCTTAGGTGGCTAGCAGCTGTAGCACTGTTGTGGGATCAGATCATGGTGTGCTGCCGTATGATTGATTATGGCCATTTTTGCTAAGTATTATTATCCTGTTTATATCCATGTATGAACTTTGTGCCTAAAGTTATTATTATTGACGATCTACTGATATCTCAAACCTTAACCTCTGAGGATAGGATGAGGAGCAATGGGCTTAAATTGCAGCAAGGGAGATTTTGGTTGGACATTAGGGAAACTTCCTAATTGTCAGGGTGGTTAAGCACTGAAATAAATTGCCAAGGGACGTTATGGAGTTTCCATCATTGGAGATTTTTAAGAGCAGGTTAGAGCTAGTCTAGATGGTGATAGTCCTGCCAGTTGTACAGGGGAGTGGACTAACTGACCTCTGGAGGTTCCTTCCAGTCCTATGATTCTATGTGTTGTATTCCTGTGTAACACCCTGCAGGGGGAGAAGGTGACACGTTCAGGGCCCTTCAAGGATACTTAATGATCACAAAGGGTCATAGAAGAAATGCGCCTCTGTTAGAGTATGGGAAGTGGCTGATCCTGTGAGTCATCAGAGCATGTGAGGACATGGGATATGTGCATGTGACCCTGGACTCATCTGGTCTTCATTTCTCTGCATTGGGCTTCTATCAAGGAAGCTCTGAACAAGGACTGGTGACCCCGACCTGCTTGGGTACGTTCTAGAGAGACTTTTGCAAGCTGTCAATGCATCCCGTCACTGCTATGAAACTCATCTCTGGAGACTGAAAGACCCCTTGGGTGTATCTGATCTCTTAGCTATTTGTAACTCTTCTTGTTTTCTTTGATTATTTAACCTTAATTGTCTCTTGAGATTACGAAGCTCTATGGGGTGAAATTGATTTTCACTGACTGCTCATCGTGTTGTCCAGCGTGCGGGTGGTGAGCCAAGGGCTGGGATGCCTCAGGACACTGCATTTTTGACTCCTAGTTAACCAGTGTGGTGAGACAGAGGTTTACATTTGTTACTCGCTGAGTGTCATCTAATGACAGAACAACCACCAGGCTGGGCTGAGTCTGCCCTTTTTCTCAGTAGTTTCTTATGAATTTGGCATTCTCACCTGTGTCCTACTGAGGCACAGTGACACATGGACACCACTGACAGGTGCTTCACAGACCATTTCTCACTACTCCCAGGAGGTAGTAGTGAGGCAGCATGAATGGAAGTGTCTTGACTCACGAGTCCCTATCTTCTGACCCCTGGCTTAGTCTCTCTCAGACCTGGCTCATACGGTTCATGCACCCACTTACACCATTTGAGTGTTTGGCTCAAGCTATTTAACCAGAGATAAAGCATCAGCAGAGAGCAGTGAGCTGGGAGTGAAGATGAGCATTTATTATATTTAATGTTCTGCTACAAAAGGGCCCTAACGAGTCTCACACTGCACTGATGTGGTTCTTTGCTGCACATCACTGGCCTCTATGCTCTGTGCAGAGTTCCAGGTAGCCTGTCGACCCTGGTAAACAAACAAGACAAGGCTGAAAACTGAGCTGTGTGGACACCTGTTTTGTGGTCAAGATATTTTGCTATTTCTTTAATAAATTCCTCCTCTTTAAGAACTGCAACTCCACTGATCACGAGACACAAACAGTCTCAGTGTGTCTAATACAATCAAGAGAAGCAATGCCAGGCCTTGGCCAGAGCAGCGGTGCTTGCAGGGGCGGAGTGGGAGTGTGAGGGTGGCAGTGTCAGGATTCCCAGTTTTCTGTTCCCAGCTCTGTCACTGATTCATTGTGTGCCCTTGGGTAAATCACTCTTGGATTCCAATTGGCCTGTCAGTCTTAGCACTGCATCCTCACTGTGCTCACTGCAGGCTCCTTGTCAGGCTGCAGCAGCTCCTGGCCCAGCCTCTTACAGATGGAGCTTTACTTTGGGGGGCAGGGTGGAAGTGATCAAGCAAGTAAAGGGGAGGGGATAATAAGAACAAGCATCAGCAGTGGGGACTTGAGGCAAAAGGTGGGGAAGGGAGTGGGGCAGAGAGGCAAGAGTTTGAGAAGGGGCTGGGTCTTGAGGCAATAGGTGCGGAAGTGACCAGTGCCTTGAGGGAAGATGTGTACCAGCGGGGTAAGAGGTAAGGACCTGGGGTCATGGTAGCTCATTCTCTGAAAACGTCCACTCCATGTGCGGTGGGAGTCCAAAAAGTGAACAGAATGTTGGGAATCCCTAGGAAAGGGATAGATAACGGCACGAGCACATCTTCAATACTGTGCACAGATGTGGTTGCCCCATCACAAAAAAAGATATATTGGAATTGGAAAAGTTTCAAAAAAGGGCAATAAAATGATTAGGGGTATGGAAGGGCTTCTACGTGAAGAGAAATTAATAAGACTGGGACGTTTCAGCTTGGAAAAGAGACGACTAATGGGGGACATTATAGAGGTCTATAAAATCCTGACTGGTGTGGAGAAAGTAAATAAGGAAGTGGCTTTTACTCCTTCCCATAACACAAGAAGTAGGGATTACCAAATGAAATTAAGAGTCAACAGTTTAAAACAAACAAAAGGAATTATTTCTTCACACAACACACAGCCAACCTGCGGAACTGCTTGCCAGAGGATGTTGTGAAGGATCATCAATGGCCAAGATGAGAAGGAGCAGCTGGAAATGGGTGACAGGGGATGGATCACAGACTCATAGACTTTAATGTCAGAAGGGACCATTATGATCATCTAGTATGACCTCCCCTACAACGCAGGCCACAGAATCTCATCTACCGTTCCCGTACTATATGCCTAACCTCTGTCTCAGCTATTGAAGTCCTCACATCAGAGAATCCCGCAACAAGTGAACCATGTCCCATGGTGAACAGGAAGGTTTAACCCCCCCAGGGCCTCTGCCAGTCTGCCCTGGAGGAAAATTCCCTCCTGACTCCAAATATGGTGATCAGCAGAACCCTGAGCATGTAGACAAGACTCACCAGCAGGAAACCCAGGACAGAATTGTCTGCAGTAACTCAGATTCCATCCCATCTAACATCCCATCACAGGCCATTGGGAATATTTACCGCTAATAGTCAAAGATCAATTAATTGCCCAAATTAAGCTATCTCATCATACCATCTCCTACATAAACTCATCAAGCTTAGTCTTGAAGCCATATCAGGATTTTCCCCGACTGCTCACCTTGGAAGTGTGTTCCAGAACTTCACTCTTCTGATGGTTAGAAACCTTCATCTAATATCAAGTCTAAACTTCCAGCTGGACAGTTTATATCCATTTGTTCTTCTGTCTACATTGCTACTGAGCTTAAATAATTCCTCTCCTTCCCTGGTACTTATCCCTCAGATATATTTGTAGAGAGAAATCATATCTCCCCATAGCCTTCCTTTGGTTAGGCTAAATAAGCAAAGCTCTTTCATAAGATAGGTTTCCCATTCCTCAGATCATCCTAGTAGTCTTTTTCTGTACCTGTTCCAGTCGGAATTCATGCTTCTTAAACATGGGAGACCAGAACTGCACACAGTATTCCCGAAGAGGTCTCCCAGTGCCTTTATAACGGTACTAACACCTCCTTCTCTCTACTGGAAATTCCTCTCTTCATGCATCCCAAGACCACATTAGCTTTTTTCATAGTCATATCACATTGGCGGCTCATAGTTATCCTGTGGTCAACCAATACTCCGAGATCCTTCTCTTCCTCTGTTAATTCCAAATGATACGTCCCCAGTTTATAATTAAAATTCTTGTTATTAATCCCTAAATTCAGGAGCTTGCACATTTCACTAATATATTCCATCCAATTACTATTACTCCAGTTCACTTGATTCCCAGGTTTGTTTGTTTTTTTCATTCCCTCTGCAGCACCTAGCACTGGCCACCACCGGAAGACAGGACTCTGGGCTAGATGGATCGTTGGTCTGACCTAGTCTGGCATTATTATGTTTTTATATTCTCAGAGGTCCAGTTATCAGTTATTAGGAGGGTGGCAAACCTGTGAGTTCTACACTGACTGAGTCACCAGTTTGTCTCACTGACAGAGCACAGTAAGGTCAGGAAAGGATCTAATGTCTCTCTGACTGCCTAGAAATTGATTCAGGGAAGAGAGCACAGCACCGAGTCAACAGCCAGCTCTGCACGGCGCTCAGAGCACCAGGAAAAAAATTAGGTCCCTTTATGAATGAAGAACCGGAGCAGCCTGTCCCGGACCTGTTTGGTCCTCACCCCGTAGATGATGGGGTTTAGCATGGGGGGCACCACGAGGTACACATTGGCAATGAGAATGTGGAAATGCAGAGGCACGTTGTGTCCAAACCGTTGTGTGAGGGAGGAGAAGAGAGCTGGGATGTAAAAGGTTAAGATGGCACAGAGGTGGGAGCTGCAGGTTCCCAAAGCTTTGAGCCGGGCGTCCTTTGTGGGGAGGCGGAAGATGGCCCTGAGGATCTGGGTATAAGACAGAGTGATAAAAATCATATCCAGACCCCTCACACAGAGTACAACAAACAGACCGTAGTTACTGCTGATGCTGGTGTCAGCACAGGCCAGCTTCACCACGGCTATGAACCCACAGAACGAGTGGGGCAATATGTTGGTTCTGCAATAAGGCAACTGCCTCGCCATGAAGGGATAGGGCAGTATGAGTATGATGCCACGCAGCACCACGGACAGGCCAATCTTGGCCATCACAGGGTTTGTCAGGATGGTGGAATGTCTCAGGGGGTCACAGATGGCCACATAGCGATCAAAAGCCATAGCCATGAAGATCCCAGACTCCATCACATAGAAGGAGTGAATGAAAAACATCTGAGTGAGGCAGGCACTGAAATTGATCTCCTTGGAATTGAACCAGAAGATGCTCAGCATTTTGGGCAGGGTGGATGTAGACAGGACCAGGTCGGTGATGGCCAGCATGGAGAGGAAATAGTACATGGGCTCATGTAGGCTCAGCTCCATCTTCACAATGAACAGGATGGTGAAGTTCCCCAAGATGGCTATTGCATACATGGCACAGAAGGGGATGGAGATCCAGACATGGGCTGCCTCCAGGCCAGGAATGCCCAGCAGGATGAAGATGGAGGGGTTTGCGAAGTTGGTTTCGTTGGAATCTGACATGGCATAAGGCAGAAGTTGTTCAACTTTGAGGCTTCCCAGGGCCCAGGGTGATGGTTGCAGAACAAAAACCTGCATTAAGAGACAATGTTAATAAGAGTCACTACGTGCACTACTGGAGGTTGTTGTCATGAGTGAAGCAAACTGTTCTCTCTTCACACATACTTTCATTTTTCAGAGAAATGAATTATGAACAAATGGCCCTACCAAAGCCAATTCCAGATTTGATAGTCCTCCATGGAACAATAATTTCTACATATTGTGGTCAGGGAAATCTTAATAGGCATCAGCAGAACATAAAAGTGTGGATATTGCTTATCCCTCATTGATCCTTGATGCAATGAAAGCCAGGCTAGGGAGTCCATGGTACTCCCTGAGGCACCCAGTTGTTCAAAATCTGAAATTGTAAAATAAAAAAAGAAGAAACTTTGCCAATCCATGCACCAATGTGAAACATTCCAACTAGAACCACCTCAACGAAAAGACCTGGTTGTCATAGATAACTCTTCCATGGACACGCCTGCTCTTTCACAGTAGTGGCCAAAACAAACAAAATGTTCAGATGCCTAAGGACTGGGGTGGAGAACAACCTGTTCTGGAAACACACTCACTTTTGATCACCCAGTCTCTACGAAGGATATAGCCGAAGGAAAGCAGATTTCTGAAACAGTCTGTGAGAATCGGGGAGGCTGCCATATGTGGACAGACTGAAAAGTCTGTGTCTGTTTAATTTAGAGAAGCCACAAAGAAGGGGACACATGATAAAGAAGAAGAAAATAATAGAATGGAACTGATGACATTCCAATGGACAAACAGAGTACAGTTCCCAACCAGTAATACCTAGAGATAATTACTGCTTCAGAAGGGATAAGTCCTCAAAACAAAAACTTATAAAAATAAAAATATTTGATTAGATTGGGAAGAAATGGAAAATCTGGCCTGGGATTAGTTAACAAAATTCTAGAAATATAAATAATGCAAATCACCAACAGGGTTTACGGAAACAGTTCTGGTCAAATCACTTTTCATCCTTTAATGACTGTACATGTTTGGATGACCAGGAGTACTGCACATGTACAATAGACTTTGATGTCTTGGAGGCATTTGATATAATCGGGGAAAACATTCGGATAAAAACACTATCCAATATCTTTATAGCACACATAAAATAGACCTAAAACTGTCTAACTGATAGATCTCAGGAAGTAGTTGTCAATGGGGAATTGCGGGGAATGGGAGTGTGTCTGGTGCAGTTCTGCAAGGATCAGTTCTAGGTCAGATTCTATTCAATATTTTCATCAGTGATCTGGAAGCGAATAGAAAATTACTTCAGATAAAATAGCAGAGGACCCACAATTGGCACAGTGGTTACAGTGAAGCAGCCATGATACACACAGATGTTTTAATACAGCCAAATGCAAAGTTATCATCTCAGAACAGGGAACGCAGACCCAACCAATAGGTTTAATCACTGTATTACGGAATTGAGGGAGCCTGAAAAGGATTTAGGCGTCACTGTGGACGAACTCTTTGTTAGCTCCCACTGCGATGCTGTGGCCAAAAGGGTTGATGCGATCCATGCATGCACAACCTGGGGAGTGGTGAGTTGGAGCAGGGGAAGGATTTACCCCTGCATATATTATGGGTGAAACCAAATACATCCAGTTCTGGAGCTCACATTTCAAAATTTGAAAAGTTGGAGAATGTGTGGAAAATCCACAGAAAGGATTAGAGGCTGCAGAAAATGCCAGCCAGTGAGAGACTTAAAGAGTTTTGTCTATTTATCTTATCAAAAGGAAGATCAAATAGAGAATTTCATGAGGAGAAAGGCAGAGCAAAGTCTATAACTGACAAATTTCACTTGGAAATAAGGGCCAAAATTTTGCATTGAGGGTGATTAAACATAGGGACAGACTGCTTAGGAAGGGATGAATTCTCCAAGTTCCCATGTCTGCAAGTGCGGGATGGATGTTTTTCTGGAAGATCTGCTTGAGAACATGTCCACACTTAAAATGCTACAGTGGTACTGCCATAGTAATCCACCTACCTGAGAGAGGATAGCTAGGTTGACCTCATGACTGGGGCTACACCCGGGTTAGGCTGATATATCTACATGACTCAGTAGAGCCAAATTATTTGCTATTGCAAAAAAAAAAATAAAAAAGAAAATACAGTTTTAGGTTGTGCTAACAGCACACAAGTCACGGGAGGTGATCGTACTCCTCTGCTCGGTGCTTGTTAAGCTTCAGCTGAAGCATTGTGTCCGGTTTCGGGCACCAATGTAGAGGAAGGATCTAGAGCAATTGGAAAGGATCCAAAGAGAAGAGATAAAGATGATCAAAGGGATATTATGCAAGCCACGCAAGCAAAGGCTGAAGGAACTGGGTAGATTTAGCTTGAAAAAGAGAAGACTGAGAGAGCACATTACAGAGGTCTTAATATACTTGAAAGGCTGCCATAAAAAAAGATGGAGAACAGTTATTCTTTCTTGCCACAGAGACCCACAAGAGTCAGTGGGTTCAGACTACAGCACAGCAGATTTAGATGAAATCTCAGGAAAAACTTTGTAACTATAAGACCAGGAGAACAATGGAACAGACGTGGAAGCTTGTTTGGTGGATTAAGTTCCTTCCTGGATGGTTTCGACACAATAAATCCTGCAGACTAGCTGACCCTTGCAGTCCCTTCTCACCATGTGGCTCTATGATTTTATGACATTAAATCATACTGTAGACCAGACTTAGTCAAACAGACGTCTTTGCCCTCAGTACAGCGGAAACTGGATGAAATATAACACCTTGTGTTATACAGGATGTAATATGGGATGATCTACTGATACCTTTAGACCAAGCAGCCTATGAATCTATCAATAAAGGAACTAGATAAAGCATTTACATTTACTCTGTCTCACAACGCATGAACAGGGGAACATTAAAAGAAAATTAAATTGAAATAAAATGTAATGGCTGTTCAGAGCAGAAAGATCCCTGGTCCTATTCTCTGTCCCATCACACCTGCATTGCACTGGGTTTGTCAAGCAGGTGAGCTCCTGATGAAGAGATGGTACCTGTAAATTCTGAGATGGAAGCGTCTTCCCTGGGAATGCCCCGTAATCGTGTCTCACTCCTCTCTCACCCCAGCATCTGCATCAACATCCCATGTCGAGAGCCAACACAGAGGTGTGCACTGTTTGTAATATAGTTCTGTGCAATCCCAGGGGGGTTCGCTGAGCCTCTAGTGGATAAGCGAGTATCTGAATGTAAACAATGGAGACAAGCTGTCTGCGCTTCTGTCCTGTTTATCCAGCTATAGGAGTAAACATTAATTAAGGGACCTTCCCAAGGGGAGATGAGAACTCTTAGTCTCTCCGCTGAGACAGAGAATAATAATTGGCTTCTCTGCATATTTGTCTATATTTAAAAATTATAGCCGATTAGGAAGAAAACTAGGGAAAATGCCTAGATTTCCATTGGTTCTGATCCCCTGTAAATGCCCAGGATGGATGGATGGATAGTGGACAGACAGAAATGGACAAATCTGACTGAGTGGAGATGGGAACACTTTTTTAAAAGGATTTTCAAAATGCCTAGCAAAGGAAAGTCACTGATGGCTTGGCCAAGGTCTCACAGAGACTGAGTGGCAGGGTGACAGACAGAACCCAGGAGTTCTGACTTCATTGTTCCAACTACGGTCTCTCTGTCAAGCCAAGAGGGAAATGGTCTCCTGTTGTGGCAGGGCCTATTTGGTGGGTGGGATCAAAGAATAATAGAATGATAGAATAACCTTCATGGCAACAAGGGCACACTCTTGACTCACACCCAGCTTATCATACGCTGTAACCCCTAGGTGCTTTTCTGCAGAACTGCTGCCTAGCCCCTTGGTCTCCAGTCTGTAACACTGCATTGGATTCTTCCAGCTAAAGGTCAGGACTCTGCACTTGTCCTTATTAAACCTCATCAGGTTTCTTTTGGTCCAATCTTCAAATTATTTCAGGTCCCCCTATATTGTATCCCTACCCTCCAGCATATCTACCACTCCTCCCAGTTTAGTGTCATCTGCAAACTTGCTGAGGGTGCAGTCCATGCCATCCTCCAGATCAGGCCTGCACAACATGCGGTCCGGGGGCTACATGTGGCCCACCCGGGCTCACTGTGCGGCCCGTAGGAGATAAGTAGGGGTGGGGCAAG
>ML677393.1:2021024-2044296 GCA_007922305.1 Dermatemys mawii | reverse complement strand
CGAGGTGAGGGCGGGACTTTTTGGCCCGCAGCTGGTTTTTATGCAGTAATATTGCCCTCGCTGCTTTCTGAGTTGTGCAGGCCTGCTCCAGATCATTGATAAAGATATTGAACAAAACTGGCTCCAGGACCAACCCTTGGGGCACTCCGCTTAATACCGGCTGCCAGCTAGACATGGAGCCATTGATCACGACCCGTTGAGCCCGATGATCCAGCCAGCTTTCTATCCACCTTACGGTCCATTCATCCAGCCCATATTTCTTTGACTTGCTGGCAAGAATACTGTGGAAGACCGTATCAAAAGCTTTGCTAAAGTCAAGGAACAATACGTCCACTGCTTTCCCCTAATCCACAGAGCCAGTTATCTCATCATAGAAGGCAATTAGGTTAGTCGGGCATGATTTGCCCTTGGTGAATCCATGCTGACTGTTCCTGATCACTTTCCTCTCCTCTAAGTGCTTCCGAATTGATTCCTTGAGGAGCTTCTCCATGATTGGTCCAGGGACTGAGGTGAGGCTGACTGGCCTGTAGTTCCCCGGATCCTCCTTCTTCACTTTTTTAAAGATGGGCACTACATTAGCCTTTTTCCAGTCCTCTGGGACCTCCCCTGATTGTCAGGAGTTTTCAAAGATAATGACCAATGGCTCTGCAATCACCTCCGCCAACTCCTTTAGCACCCTCGGATGCAGCGCATCCGGCCCCATGGACTTGCGCTCGTCCGGCTTTTCTAATTAGTCCTAAACTACTTCTTTCTCCACAGAGGGCTGGTCACCTCTTCCCTGCTGTGCTGCCCCGTGCAGTAGTCTGGGAGCTGACCTTGTTCGTGAAGACAGAGGCAAAAAAAGCATTGAGTACATTTGCTTTTTCCACATCCTCTGTCACTAGATTGCCTCCCTCATTCAGTAAGGGGCCCACACTTTCCTTGACTTTCTTCTTGTTGCTAACATACCTGAAGAAACCCTTCTTGTTACACTTAACATTCCCTGCTAGCTGCAACTCCAAGTGTGATTTAGCCTTCCTGATTTCACTCCTGCATGCCTGAGCAATATTTTTATATTCCTCCCTGGTCATTTCTTCAATCTTCCACTTCTTATAAGCTTCTTTTTTGTGTTTAAGATCAGCAAGGATTTCACTGTTAAGCCAAGCTGGTCGCCTGCCATATTTATTATTCTTTCTACACATCGGGATGATTTCTTCCTGCGACCTCAATAAGGATTATTTAAAATAGAGCCATGTACTTCCCTTCCCTTCCCTTATTTCCAGCCTTTTGTCTTCCAGAGATTCTTTTCGGTACTGAGTTGTTGGAAAGTGATGACAAGAGATGATGTCATTCACCTTCATTTACACTTTCTTCCAGCTTGCTGGAAAGTCTATGCATGTGATGTAAGGTGTCCACTCTCACTGGACAAAAATTCTCCATTGTTTCCATGCTCCCTCTGAGGAGTATTCCTTATACTGAGTTGCTGTGTTAGTGGGAAGTCCCACCACTGACTGAGATGCATCCATTGTCACAGGCTTTCTTGTTTGAGTATCCTCATAGAGTCTGAGAGATGGTATTACCACGCCTCATCGACAATATACCTGGCCTGGTGCCATAGTCCCTTAAATAATCTTGTGGTCATTGGGTGGTTCGCTCAAGGTCTGCTAGACTAGCTGTCTGTGCAGGGGTGGGGAGGCACACAGAGAGAAAACACATGCAGCCAAATGTCTGTCAGCATCTCACCACACTCAGCAGCCCTCACTTCCCTGCCAGAGTCTCTCCATCACCCCAAGGGGGAAATGGATTCCTGCTTTGGCAGGGACTGTTTTTTGAGGGGGATGCTGAGGAAAGGCTGCAAGAAGAAGTCTGAGCCTTCGCCATCCCCTGAAGGTGAATCTGAAGTTTCAGAACTAGCTGGAGGTTGTGAGCTCCCCACTCCTGTGAGGTGTGAACTCTGGGACTCCACTTCCACTGCCACTCAGAGACCTGCCAATGAATCATAGTCACTGGGGTCACTTTGAAGGAACAGACTCAATAAACCAACACCAACCGATTGTTCCTGTGGACAGAGGGCAGCTGTTCCAATTGAAAGCCCAGGATCTGGCAACCCTAAATGGCACCCTGAGACAGAACGGGTGGCGCTTGGATTCCCACAGCTGAACTGTCTGCCGGTTCCTCTGGCTCACTGGGGGTATTTCTTTGATGTGGAGCACCTGGGATTTTAAGCCCTGGAATGAGACTAAACAAATTCTCCTGTCCAAGCCCAACAGGGGCACCATGTCCAACTGATCTTTCGATCTGGCTGCAGACACAAGCTGGAGGTTTTTAGCCCTTATCATGTGGCTAGAGGAAAAGGCCTGATCCTTACAGTACAACCAGGTCCCGAGGGTCCCCAGGACTGGACCTGTCATACCCCGGGTATGGCCAGGCCACAGGGCTCCCCCAGGATCTACCCCGTTCTTCCCTAGGTCCATCCAGAGCCATCACACTCTGTGTCATTTCCACTGGTAACAAGGGACAGAGCTGCTGGATCGAGTCTGTCCCAGGCCCCCTCCCTGGCACAGTCTCTGTTCTGCAAGACAAGCAGCTCCTCCACGTGCAGGAAAAGGGCCGGATCCTTGCACCTTGCTGGACAATCCCACCAGAACTGAGGCCTGAGTGAGGACTCTCAGCAGCGCGTTAGCTGTGGCATCAGTGCTGAGTTCCTCTCTACCCGGGGAGTAATGAACCTCACTCCACTCCCAGGCCCAACCTGCACTTCATACCTTCCCCCATCCATCAACCTGTGTCTTTCCTGTTCCTTCCCTCAAGTGTACCCCATCCCCACTCCTCTTCCCTTCCATCACCTCTTGCATGCTGCAGAACAGTTGGTCTGTGGTGGGTGGGAGGATTGGGGAGGATTTGACTGGCAGGGCTATCAGTGGTTGAGAAGCACTGGGGGAAGTGAGGGGAACTGGGCCGCCAATAGGGGTCAGCAACAGCTATTTTTTTTCCCAGGAGTGCTCCAGCCCTGGAGCACCCACAGGGTTGGTGCCTATGAGCTGAGGAGCAGCGTCGGCCCTTGTGTTGATTTGTGTAGGCTACTGGCAGAATCCTGGGCTCCTACAGGGTCAGGCAGGAGATGTTCTGGGGTTTGAGAAAGGCGGGAGGTGCCTAAATTCAGCTTTAACCTGAGTGTCTTTGTGGATCTATCCTTGGACACCTCACTGGAAGATGCTTTAGTCACACACAAGTTAAGGTTATTGAAAGCCAATGGGGACTGGCTGGAGCTGCTTGGATGAAAAAGCCAAGTTTACAGACAAATTAGAGGATTGGGCCAAAAGAAATCTGATGAGATTCAACAAGGACAAGTGCAGAGTCCTGCACTTAGGATAGACAAATTCCATGCACTACTACAGACTAGAGACCGAATGACTAGGCAACAGTTCTGCAGAAAAGGACCCAGGGGTTACAGTGGACAAGAAGCTGGATATGAGTCAGCAGTGCTCGCTTGTTGCCAAGAAAGCTAACGGCATTTTGGGCTGTATAAGTACGGGCATTGCCAGCAGATCGAGGGACGTGATTGTTCCCCTCTATTCAACATTGGTAAAGCCTCATGTGGAGTACTGTGTCCAATTTTGGGTCCCACACTACAAGAAGGATGTGGAAAAATTGGAAAGAGTCCAAAGAAAGGCAACAAAAATGATTAGGGGCCCGGAGCACATGACTTATGAGGAGACGCTGAGAGAACTGAGATTGTTTAGTCTACAGAAGAGAAGACTGAGCGGAGATTTGATAGCTGCTTTCAACTACCTGAAAGGGGTTCTAAAGAGGATGGATCTAGCCTGCCTCAGTGGCACCAGATGACAGAACAAGGAGTAATGGTCTCAAGTTTCAGTTGGGAAGGTTTAGACTGGATATTAGGAAAAACATTTTCACTACGAGGGTTGTGAAGTATTGGAATGGGTTATCTAGAGAGGTGGTGGAATCTCCTTCCTTAGAGGTTTTTAAGCTCAGGCTTGACAAAGCCCTGGCTGGGATGATATAGTTGGGGACTGGTCCTGCTCTGAGCAGGGGGTTGGCCTAGATACCTCCTGAGGTCCCTTCCAACCCTGATATTCTATGATTCTATGACATCCGCTTCTCAGTTTTAAAAACTTTTCCCTCTTTTCTTTGAACAAGGAACAGGCTCTCTGTGGCAAAACAGGTGGTTTGGGGTTTTTTTTGGCTCTTTCTGTTCTCCAGTGGCTCTAGTGTCCCAGCTGCTTGCCCTGCTAGAACCTAGGTAATGTTCCTTCCTCAGGGAGCTAGCAGCTGTAGCACCATCGTGGGATGAGACCATGGTGCGATGTCATATGATTGACTATGGCCATTTTTGCTAAGTATGATTGTCCTGTTTAGATGCATGTATGAACTTTGTGTCTGAAGTTATTATTATTGACAATCTACTGGTATCTTAATCTCTGAGGATAGGATGGGAAGCAATGGGCTTAAATTGCAGCAAGGGAGGTTTTCGTTGGACATTAGGAAAACCTCCTAATTGTCAGGGTGGTTAAGCACTGGAATAAATTGGCCAGGGACGTTGTGGAATTTCCATCCTTGGAGATTTTTAAAAGCAGGTTAGACAAACACCTGTCAGGGCTGGTGTAGATGGTGCTAGTCCTCCCATGCGTACAGGGGACTGGACCAGCTGACCACTGGAGGTCCATTCCAGTCCTATGATTCTATGTGTTGTATTCCTGTGTAACCCCACTCAGGGGGATAAGGTGATATGTTGATGGCCCTTCAAGGACACTTAACGATCACAAAGGGTCATAGAAGAAATTTGCCTCTGTAAGAATATGGGAAGTGGCTGATCCTGTGAGTCATCAGAGCATGTAAGAACATAGGCTGTGCTCATGTGACCCTGGACTCATCTGGTCTTCATTTCTCTGCACTGGGTTTCCGTCAAGGAAGCTCTGAACAAGGACTGGTGACCCCAACCTGCGTGGGTACGTTCTAGAGAGACTTTTGCAAGCTGTCAGTGCATCCCATCACTTATATGAAACTCATCTCTGGAGACTGAAAGACCCCTTGGGTGTATCTGATCTATTAACTATCTGTAACTCTTCTTCTTTTCTTTTATCATTTAAGCTTAAGTGTCTCTTCAGATTATAAAGCTCTAATGTAGTGAAATTGATTTTCACTGACTGCTCATCGTGGTGTCCAGTGTGCGGGTGGTGATCCAAGGGCTGGGATGCCTCAGGACACTGCATTTTTGGCTTCTAGTTAACCAGTGTGGTGAGATAGATGTTTACGTTTGTTACTCGCTGAGTGTCATCTAATGACAGAACAACCACTAGTCTGGACTGAGTCTGCCTTATCTCTCAGTAGTTTGTTCTGAATTTGGCATTATCGGCTTTGTCCTACTGAGGCACGGTGACACATGGACACCACTGACAGAGGCTTCACAGACCATTGCTCATTACTCCCAGGGGGTAAGCCCCTATTACATGGGGGAAACTGAGGCAGCATGAAAGGAATTGTCTTGAGCCAGGAACATATCCAAAGAGTTTCTATCTGCTGACCCTTGCTTAGTCTCTCTCAGACCTGGCTCATACGTCCATGCACCCACTTACACCATTGGAGTATTTAGCCCAAGTTTTTTAACCGGAGATAAAGCATCAGCAGAGAGCAGTGAGCTGGGTGGGAAGATAAGTATTTATTATGTTTAGTGTTCAGCTACCAAAGGGTCCTAATGAGTCGCGCACTGCACAGATGTAGGTCCTTGCGGCACATCCTTGGGCTCTATTAATTTCCACATTCAAATTTCCCATCATACCATCTCCTCCATAAACTCAGCAACCTTAGTCTTGAAGCTAGATAGGTCTTTTCCCTGCACTGTTTCCCTTGGAAGGCTGTTCCAGAATTTCACTTCTCTGATGGTTAGAAACCTTCATCTAATTGCAAGTCTAAATTTCATGCTGGCCAGTTTATATCCATTGTTCTTGTTTATATCCATATCCAAATTAGAACTGAGATTAAATAATTGCCTTCCCTACCTGCTATTTATCCCTCTGATATATTAATAGAGAGCAATCATATCTCCCCTCAGCCTTCTTTTGGTTAGGCTAAACAAGCCAAGCTCTTTGAGTCTCCTTTCATAAGGCAGGTTTCCCATTCCACGGATCATCCTAGTAGCCCTTTTCTGTACCTTTTCCAGTTTGAATTCATCCTTCTTAAATATGGGAGACCAGAACTGCACACAGAGGAGGTCAGTATTCCAGATGAGGTCTCATCAGTGTCTTGTATAATGGCATTAAGACCTCCTTATCTCTACTGGAAATAACTCACCTGATGCATCACAAGACCACATTAGCTTTTTTCACTGCCATTTCACACTGCTGTCTTATATCCATCCTGTGGTCAACCAATACTCCAAGGTCCTTCTCCTCCTCTGTTACTTCCCATTGATGCAACCCCAGCTTTTAACTAAAATTCTCGTTATTAATCCCTGTGACTGTGTACCCCGTAAGGCTTTATGGGGAGCGGGGGTGCCTACAAATGTGTGTATGCTACATCTGGAATATGTTTTTGCTACATATGCCATGTAACATATCTACATAAAGGTAATGATCCACTGGATCTGTTCTTCCTGTTTGTATGTATGTGTCTGTTTTGCATTGAAAGTTATGAATATTGGCTATGTGCTTGGTTCGTTGTAAGCAGACTTTGGAAAGCAGCTCAGCAGCTGTCTGAGGGAAAACTGTTCTCAGCAAATGCTCAGTCAAGAACCAATCAAGCTAACAATGAACTTTGTAGACACCTGTCCACACTCGAGCTTCCCCAGGAATGTGGCCTGGCTTGTAATGAGTGGAGTCTGGCTCAGACATGTGGCACTGAAACTCCATTTTACAACTGGACTCTGCATAGGAAGGAGGAGGGGGTCTCCACCCACAAGAGGATGTCTATATGAACCCTGGAGAGACCCCTCCATTTTGTCTTCAGCTGGCTCAAAGAACAGCATCTCCACACACCCCTCCCCACCCCCGGGAGGTCTGAAGGAAACTGGAACAGTGGACAGGGAGTGCAGGGAGGGTACAAGTGATAGCTGGACCCAGACTAACAGAGAGATTAGTCTGAAAGAAAAAAATCACTGAAACATCTGAGGATGAGGCTTTTTACTGAATTAGTGTTAGATCTGCATGTTTTATTTTATTTTATTTGGTAATTCATTTTGTTCTGTCTGTTACTACTTGGAACCACTTAAATCCTACTTCCTGTCTTTATTAAAATCACTTTTTACTTATTAATTAACCTGCAGTATATGCTGATATCTGGTGGGGTGGGGGGCAAACAGCTGTGCATATCTCTCTATCATTGTTATAGAGGGTGAATAATCTATGAGTTTGCCCTGTAGACGATTTTTACAGGGTAAGACGGATTTGTTCAGGGTTTAGACCCCGCTGGCAGTTGAGCCTCTGAGTGCTAAAGGCAGGAACACTTCTTAACCTGTTTCCAGGTAAGCCCGTAGCTGTTGGGGGACATGGCTCAGACCTGGGTCTGATGTTGCAGCAGGCTAGTGAGTCTGACTCAAACCAGGCAGGGTACTGAGGCCCCAAGCTGTTTGGGCAGGAAAACAGAGGAGGGAGTAACCTTGGCACATCAGGTGGCAGCTTCTAAGGGAGTTTCTGTGATCCCAGTCCATCACAATCCCTAACTGCATGACCTTGCACTTTTTCATGAATAAATTTCGTCCTATTACTATTACTGCAGTTCACTTGCTTACCAGATTTGTTCATTCTCTCTGAGGTCCAATTATCAGTAGTTAGACGGGTGGCAAAACAATGCATTCCACACTGACTGATTCCCCAGTTTGTCACACTGACACAGCCGGATAAGGTCAGGAAAAGGTCTAATATCTTTCTGAGTACCCGGTAAGTGATTCAGGGAAGAGAGCACCACACCAGCTCCCCACAGAGCTCAATCTGAGCACTAGAAGAAAACTTTAAGTCCCTTTATGAATGAAGAGCTGGAGCACCCTGGCCCGTATTTGTTTGGTCCTCACCCCATAGATGATGGGGTTCAGCATGGGGGGCACCACGAGGTAAACATTGGCCATGAGAATGTGGAAATGCAGGGGCACATTGTGTCCAAACCGATGTGTGAGAGAGGAGAAGAGAGCTGGGATGTAAAAGGTTAAGATGGCACAGAGGTGGGAGCTGCAGGTCCCCAAAGTCTTGAGCTGGGCGTCCTTTGTCGGGAGGCTGAAGATGGTCCTGAGGATCTGGGTATAGGACACAGAGATAAAGATCATATCCAGACCCCTCACACAGAGAACTACAAAGAGGCCGTAGTAACTACTGATCCGGGTGTCGTTGCAGGCCAGATTCACCACAGCTATGTACTCGCAGTATGAGTGAGGCATGATATCAGTTCTGCAGTATGACAAGTGTTTCACCAAGAAGGGATATGGCAGTATGAACATAATGCCACGCAGCACTACAGTCAGGCCAATCTTCGCCACCACAGAGTTTCTCAGGGTGATGGAATGTCTCAGGGGATCACAGATGGCCACATAGCGATCAAAAGCCATGGCCAGGAGGATCCCAGACTCCATCACGACGAAGGAGTGAATGAAGTACATCTGGGTGAGGCAGGCATTGAAACTGATCTCCCTGGAATTGAACCAGAAGATGCTCAGCATTTTGGGCAGGACAGATGTAGACAGCACCAGATCAGTGATGGCCAGCATGCAGAGGAAATAGTACATGGGCCCATGGAGGCTTGGTTCCGTCTTCACGATGAACAGGATGATGAAGTTCCCCAAGACGGCTATGACATACATGGCACAGAAGGGGATGGAGATCCAGACATGGGCCGTCTCCAGGCCAGGAATGCCCAGCAGGATGAAGGTGGAGGGGTTGGTGACATCGGTTTTGTTGGAATGTGACATCGCATAAGGGAGAAGTTGTTCAACTCTGAGGCTTCCAGGGGTTAGGGTGATAGTCACAGTAGAGAAGCCTGGATGAAGAGACAATGTTAATCTGAGCCACTACATGTACTACCGGAGGCTATTCTTATGGGTGAAGCAGATTGGTCGCTCTTCACACGCATTTTCATTTTTCAGATAAATGAATTATGAACAACTGGCCCTACTAATGCCAATTCCACATTTGATAGTGCTCCTTGTGTCAATAATTTCTACATGTCGTGGTCAGGGAAACCTTAATAGGCACCAGCAGGACATAAAAGTGTGAATATTGATTATCCCTCATTGTTCCTGAATGCAATGAAAGGCAGGCTAGGGAGTCCGTACTATTCCCTGAGCTACCCAGTTGTTTAAAATCTGAAAGTGAAAAAAAAAAAACCCCAACACTTTGCCAGTTTATGTACAATAGGGAAAGATTCCAACTAGAACCACCTCATGGAAACACCTGGGTGTCATCGATAGCTCTTCCATGCAAACACCTGCTCTTTCACAGGAGTGACCAAAACAAATAAAATGTTCAGATGCCTAGATTGGAGTGCAGAACAACCTGCTCTGGAAATACACTCACTTTTGATCACCCAGTCTCTATAAAGGATACAGCAGATGGAAAGCAGATTTATGAGAGAGGCTGTGAGAATGGAGGAGGCTGCCATATGCGGACAGACTGAAAAGTCTGGGACTGTTTAGCTTAGAGAAGCCACAAAGCAGGGGGCACATAATTGAAGAGAACAAAATAACACAGTGGAACCGATGATTTTCCAATGGACAAACAGAGAACAGTTCCCAACAGATCCCAGTAATATCTATAGATAATTAGAGCTTTAAAAGGGCTACATCCTCAAAGAGGACAAATTATCCACAAAACTGATTGGGAGGAAAAAAATTCAGAAAATGTGGAATGAAAATTTGGAATTCTTTAAGAAGAGTTTATTAGATAGATAACAATCCACAGTTCCACAATCAAGAAGGTGGAGCACTCACGTCAGATGAGGTGCTGGAATATCTTCTAGTCCATTACCAGTCAAGGAGGATGTTAAGCTGCATCTACAGTAGAACCAGAGAGTTATGAACGCCAGAAACATAAACTTTTAAAAACTACAGGGAAAGATTTTTTAAAAAGATTTGACAATCTGGGATGAGATTAGTTAACAAAAAGTCTAGAAACATAATTAATGTGAGTCGTCAACAGGGTTTATGGAAACAATTCTGGGTAAATTAGTTTTTATCCTTTAATGACTGTACATGTTCGCATGACCAAGAGCACTGTGCATGTACAACAGACTTCGATGTCTCTGAGGCATTTGATATAATCGGGGAAAACATTCAGATAAAAACACTATCCAATATCTTCAGAGCATACATAAAATAGACTTAAAACTCTCTAACTGGCAGATCTCAGGACTCAGTTGTCAATTGCAGGGAATTGGGGTGTTTCTAGTACAATTCTGCAGGGATCAGTTCTAGGCCAGATTCTATTCAATATTTTCATCAGTGATCTGGAACAAATAGAAAATCACTGCAGATAAAATAGCAGAGGACCTAGAATCGGCAGAGTGGTTGCAATGAAGCAGCCAGGACAGACACAAATGTTTTAATACAGCCAAATGCAAAGTTATCATCTCAGAACAGGGAACGCAGGCCCAACCCACACACTCAATCACTGTATTACGGAATTGATGGAGCCTGAAAAGGATTTAGGGGTCACTGTGGGCAACCAACTCATTGTGAGCTCCCACTGTGATACTGTGGTCAAAAAGGCTGATGTTATCTATGGATGCATAACCAGGGGAGTGGTGAGTTAGAGCAGGAGAAGGATTTTACTTCTGTACATAGTTTTGGTGAAACCGGATGCATCCAATTCCGGGGTCCACATTTCAAAATTTGAAAATTTGGAGAATGTGCAGAAAAGAGCCACAAAAAGGATTGGAGGCTGCAGAAAATGCCAGCCAGTGAGAGACTTAAAGAGCTTTAGCTATTTATCTTATCAAAGAGACAATCGAATGGAGAATTTCATGGGGAGAAAGGCAGAGCAAAATCTATAACTGACAAATTTCACTTGGAAATAAGGGCCAAATGTTTAGCATTGAGGATCATTAACCATTGGGACAAAACTGCTTAGGGAAGGGGAGGATTCTCCAAGTCTCCAGGTCTGCAGATCCAGACCGGATGTTTTTCTGGAAGATCAGCTTGCGGGCTTGTCTACACTTAACGCTCTACAGCTATGCTGTCAAAGCGCTTCAGTGAAGACACTATTTACCCATCAGCATAGGTAATTCACCTCCCTGAGAGGCGATAGCTAAGTTGACCTCACGGTGCGGTCTACACCGGGCAGAGGTTGATATACCTACATGTCTCAGGGGAGCGGATTTATTTGCTAATGCAAAAAAAATACACTTTTAGGTTTCGTTAACAGCATGCAAGTCACAGGAGGCGCTCGTACTCCTCTACTCGGTGCTCGTTAGGCTTCAGCTGGAGCATTGTGTCCAGTTTCGGTCACCAATGTACAGGAAGGATCTCGAGCAATTGGAAAGGATCCTAAGGCGAGAGACAAAGATGATCAAAGGGATGAAATGCAACCATACAAGCAAAGGCTGAAGGAACTGGGTGTATTTAGCTTGGAAAAGAGAAGATTGAGGGGGCACATGACGGAGATCTTAATGTATTTGAAAGGCTACCATTAAAAAAAATGGAAAAACCTTGTTCTCTCTCGCTGCAGAGGTGAGACAAGATTCAGTGGGTTAAAACTACAGCAAAGCAGATTTAGACGAAATCTCAGGAAAAAAAACTTCCTATCTGTAAGACAGGAGGACAATGGAACAGCCATGGAAACTTCGCTGGAAGGTTTAGATCTTTTTAGATATTTTAGACACAATACGTCCTGCGTTGTGGCAGGGGATTGGACTAGCTGACCCTTGTGGTCCCTTCTCACCCTCTGGCTCTATGATGTGAAATCATACCGTAGACCAGGTCTTAGTGAAACACAAGTCTCTGACCTCAATACAGGGGAAACTGGGTGAAATGTAACACCCTGTATTATACAGAATTTAATATGGGATTATCTACTGGTGCCTTTTGACCATGAAGCCTATGAATGTATCAATAAAGAAACTAGAGTAAGCATTTATATTTACTCTGTCTCAAGACGCACGAACCGGGGAACATTCAGATACACTGAAAGTCTGAACAGATAACACAGATAAAAGAAATATAATAGCTGTGCAGAGCAGAAAGGACCCCAGACCTATCCTCTGTCCCATCATGCCCACATTACACTGGGTTTGTCGAGCAGGTGAGCTCCTCAGCAAGGGATGGTACCTGTGAATCCTGAGATGGAAGCGTCTTCTCTGGAACTTGTCTTCTGGTAGCCTTCTCCTACACTGCTCACCCCGGCATCTGCAGCAACATCTCATGCCAAAAACCAACACAGAGGTGTGCACTGTTTATAATATCTCTGTGCAATCCCAATGGAGTTCACTTAATCTTTAGTGGACAAGCGAGTATCTGAATGCAAACAATGGCGACAAGCTGTCTGCACTTCTGTTCTTTAGGAGTCAACATTAATTAAGAGACCTTCCCAAGGGGAGATGAGAACTCTTAGTCTCTCCACTGAGACACAGAGGAATTGGCTGCTCTGTGTATTTGTGTATATTAAAAAAAATTATAGTGAATTAGGAAGAAAACTAGGGATAAAGCCTAGGTCTCCATAGGGTTTGATACCCTGTAAATGCCCAGGATGTATACAGAATAGACAGACAGAAATGGACAAGGATGACTGAGTGAAGATGCAAAATCTTTAATTGAAGGATCTTCAAAACACCTAGCAAAGAAAAGTCACTATGACTTGACCGAGGTCTCACCAAGACTGAGTGACAGGATGACAGACAGAGCCCAGAACCCAGACAGAACCCTGACTTCTTTGCTGCAACCACGGTCTCACCATCACACCAAGAGGGAAATGGTTTCCTGCTCTGGCAGGACCTATATGTTGGGTGGAATTCAGAGGAAAGCCTGGAAAAGGGAGCCAAGGCAATCACCATCCTCTCAAGGTGAATCTGAGGTTTCCAGAAATAGCTGGAGTTTGTGAGCTCCCCACTCCTGTGAGGTATGAACCCTGGGACTCCTCTTCGGCTGCCACTCAGAAACCTGCCAACAGTTCACAGTCACTGCAATTGATTTGAGGAACTGTTACCTGTATAAAATTCTCTGTCACACTCTATAGGCTCCCACCCTTACCCGTTTCCTAGGACTCAGCTGTTACCTTTTCAATATAGGCCTCCACCTTCACCCTTTTGTGGACTCAGGTGTAACTTTTTCACTCTGCGGGTTTGCAGGGTCTTTCAGCAGTGAAAGAGCCTTACACAGTAATATTTTATTTAACTTCTAGTTATTAACTATCACAAAACACAGAGTGCGCACGCTGAGCTTAGAACGCTCACCACACCCAATAAGACAGATGATCCTTTCTTGATGGCCAGTCAGGATCAGGTCCATCTGGGGGACTTCGGTTGCTGCACAGTGCCATTGGCAGAGTGCTGAGGTCTGGCAGCTCTGATCCTGAGGCTGTGTCCTGGAGTTCATTCCCCAAACACTTCCTTTCGGACCCCAGTTTATAGAGTGAATCTTGAGTCCTGCTTGTCTCTCTCTTTCTTATTGTTTTTTATCCCTTGGAGACAGAGGGACCCCGAATTCTATAGATTGATGCCTCAGCTCCATGTTGCAGCAATTTTATGGACAATTTTAAGCTTTTCTGAAATTAATTTCACAAAGTTACCAGAATCTCAGGTCAACAGGTCACTCCAGGGCCCATCATTTTATGTATTTAATGCCTAAAATAGCTGAACTGGATCTCACAGGTTTCAGTCCACAGTGGCTTGAGTCTCAGCTTGTCTGATTACTTATCTTACCTCTCTAAATATTGCTCATCCTTATATCTTGCTCAATGGTATGTATTTCTATAAATTGATTTTGATTAACGTACAGTGATAATACTGAATATAACACTTCGATTAACCTTATGACCATACCATAGATGAATGTTAAACTGAAAATATTGGCTACACTCTTTCTCCTGCATTTCTTCCTCTTTTAGTTCACTAGCCTTTCTGTATTCTGATTTTGCAATTGTTTCGATGTTTCACTTATTTTGCTGCTTTTCTGTCCCTGCTTCTGTTTATGAAACAAGCAAGGGAAAAGAACAAACCGGTCACCTCTTTGACTGATCTCCAGCCACCACACATAAGGTCCAACCTAAAATCTGTACATCAGCTTATGAAGTGTAAATCTCACCGAGAACGACAAGCTGTGCATTTCACACTGCTTAGAGAGCCACTGTTATGGACTTCCACAGGGTGAAATCTGGAATTGGGGTACACTGAGTCCTATGGCATGTCAGAATTTTCCCCTCTCACACAAGAAGTCTGTGACACACTTCAGACCCCTCCAGGTCCTGCACTCACAGAAACATTCTCAGGCAGGGACAGACCCAGCTGAGTTACCTCAACACTTTCTCCAGCCTCTAGTGAACCCACAATAGAGAGGCCCCAGCCAATTTCCCGCAGCTCCCCAGCGTAGGATCCCAGAACTGACTGTCCTGTCCCCATTGGAAACCTGACCAGTGTAAGGTTATTACCCAGTTCACCCTCCCTCAGTGTGGAGGGAACAATGCACCAGCCCCTGTTCCTGAGCAGATTTCCCTTTGTACTTCAAACAATGCATTGTTTTATGTAAACGAATACAAAAGAGATGTATTAACTACAGAGAGACTTTAGGTAGTTAAAAGTAAAAAATGTAGAGATCAAAGAAGATTATCTAAGAAATTTAGTTGGGGTTGGTCCTGCTCTGAGTGGGGGGTTTGGACTAGATACCTCCTGAGGACTCTTACAACTCTGAAATTTTATGATTCTACTATTCTATGGAATAGAACAAAATCATAATCTGTGTTCTATAAACTAGACAAGATGTGAATCAACCCGTGTCTAACCTTCAGGGTTCAAATCATTCATCAACATTCCATATACTGGACACAATTTCTTCTTTCCAGTTTTGGGCCACTCCCCACTCAAAGTCTTTTCCTTTAAGCTGTGATTTCAGGTGTTTAATTGTTGGAGGCAAGAGGGAGTGAGGCCAAGTGGTGAAGTATCTCCTATTTTATGGCTTCTGCCACATGGAGGGAGCTTCATTGCCCACAACTAATCCCCGAGCACAGTTAGTGGAAAAGTTCAGGCACAAGACTGAGTCCACTATCACGAGTTGGTCAGAATCCCATGCATGCTTCAATGAATCATAACAGGGGCTGTAACCTACATTCTGGTTAAAATCATAGACATGTAGACTCATGAAATATTAGGGTTGGAAGAGACCTCAGGAAGTCAAAGTAGGATCAACCTCAACTAAATCGTCCCAGTCAGAGCTTTGTCCAGTGCAACATACAAAATATATTTGAATGGAGATTCCATCACCTCCCTATGTTCACAAGAGAGTCCATCAGGTGGGGAAAATCTTTTTCCATGTTCCAACTAGAATAAAAGTATATAGTCAATATTCATAACTGCAGATACAAATTGATACATTCGGACACATAGGATAATTATATTCAGCAAATCATAACTTGCTTTAGGGTACAGAGTGTTATAGAAAAATATCTATAGAACTAGAGCTCCGTCAGAACAATTTTTTTTTAAAAAAAAATTATATCAGACACACATGCATATGCAGAAAATCACTACATTCTGGTCTGTACCACAGGAGAAATGCAACCAAGTTATAGGGCAAAGGAAAATAAGAGAGTGTTTTCCCTGCTACCCATCAAAAGCACAATTTGTGACCCCATGAAAATATCCCTCTGATTTTCTTGTTCAGTGATTATTGTCTGCAGTTTCTCTTTGTTGGACCTCAGCCTTGTACATATTACTGGGTCAACAGACATTTGTCTACAGTATCTGATGATGTCCCATCATCATCATCCTCATCACCTTTATGGCAAATCCCAAAGGAACGTAGCCTCCTAGCAAACCAAGCACTGCCCAGAATCAATCTCTGTGAAGATACTTAGGGGGGTCTGATTGTGTATTTGGTTTATGGTCATTCCTGACAGTCTTGTTGTGGCACTGAAACTTTTCGTGTCCATGTGATGATGTCTGTGTAGTGTCATTCCTTAGTAGGCCCATGACAGAATTTCCTGGTCTTTCATTCTAATAATGTGCTCCTAGCAAGAAAGCTGACAAAACTGAAGCAGCTGTGATGGGGGCAGTTGCTGGGCTCAGCTTTCAATATCCTCACTCCTCATCCTGTGCTGCTCCCTGTTACAGAGCAGCTGCTGGAGATCAAGGGCATAGAAAATAACATCATCTTGGAGTCCCTCAGTCTTTCTTAAACCGCCCCCATTGTTCCCATCCACAGCATCTGGGGTACAATTGTTTTATAGATCTGAAACTTTGTACTAAGCCTTTTGTGCATCCCGCATTGGGTGCCAGTTACACAAACTCAAGGGGCTGTTATTCCATGAACTTCTCTGGCAATTTCCCAGGTAACACTGTGAATCGCTGCATCTGAGAGATGATCTGGCTGGGCAAGAAGTTGTTTGCATTAGTCTGGATATTAATCCAGGTAAAATGAAGTCCCTGGCCATTACCATCAAGCAGGGTGCACCTGCAACTTGCAACCAGCTCATTGTAGATCTCCGTACAGGAATTGCTGGGCAGGTGGCAGTTTAATAGACAGTTTACTGGAGGCTGTTCAAAAGATGTGGGCACTCGTACAGCAGCAGCGGCTGCCCTGTTCCCTTCCACAGCCTTTGTCGGGATGTCTTGGTTAGAATTGGCAAAGAAAGGGAGGCGTGTGTGCGGGTGTCCTTTACAAAGGAAAGGGAGAGATGGATGATGAACAAAGAGAGAGTGTGAGAGGGGAGGAGATGGGATAATTCGCACGTTAACAGGAACTCCCTGCATCTTCCTTACCCCAAATCCTCACTGCCTTGTTCAGGAAACGTCCTGCAGGGAGTCCAGCTGAATCAGTCCAGGGACTGGAGCACTCTGGAAGTCACCAAGGGTAGAGGAGAGTGGGCTACATTTGGATGAAAAGAACATCTTGTGGCCACCTCCCTATGAGTTTGGGATAGCCCAGCCCCACTCCCCTTCCACTCAGTCCCCTCGCATCTGCACCCCAAGTTCCAGTTTACTGTTACAACCCTGATCAAACTCCCATATTTACCAGGTGGCTATGATTTGGTCCCACACCTGGACCCCTTTGTGCTTTTAAGCTTTCATGAGGCAGAGTCATGTTCAAGACCTGTTCTGGCTCTGGGGTTCTAGGCCCCCTTCACGGTGAAGATTCCATTATAGCACCTCCTTCTGGGATCAAGGAGACCTGCACACCAAGGCCCTGAGTCTAGTTTCTGGCTCGGCTCACCCAGACTCTCCTACTGCTTCAGCACACCCTTCCCAGAATCCCCTTTGGATACCCTGTGTTTCCAGTATCTTTCTTTCGAGATAAAGGACCACTAAATCACAGGCCTTGCAAAAGCCGTTGCTAAAACAATTCCTCTCCTTTAGACAGTACAAAGGATCCTGAGATTGTGGTGAACACAGTACAAGACGTGCATGTCATTCCCTGCCACAGGGACCTCACCACCCTGGGACATTCTTTGGGATTTGCTCAGAATCCTCCAGGGGCCACATCTGCAGCTCATGGAGTTTGTCTCTCTGCTACAGCCAGAGCCCTGCAATCAAAGAGTCCCCCTGACACCTTTGTGCCTCTGCCTTGCCCCCGCTTCTTCTGACTCATCCAGTCTCAGTGTTTTTAAAAAGGCTGGATCAACACCTCTTCGCTCTGTTCCCTCTTCTGTGGAGGTTCCATTCCTTCATGGCACCCTCTGTAGACACGCCGGATAAATCTGATTTTATCTAGAATGCAGTTACTCCTTTCTTCTGCAGAGGCGAGATCTCATTGGGGCTGAAAGTCTCTAATGACCAACCTATTTATAGACAGATCCCTCTGCCTCAGCCTCCTACCTCTGAGCAAGGTGCATGAGAGAAGAGTGCATGAACGGTCCAGAGACTTAAGGATAGAGACTGTTTATATAATTAAATGTGAGATAATAGATGTAACGCATGGTCAGAAAGGCTAATGCAACTAATTAACCTAAATTCAACCTTTAAAGACATATTACAGAAGTATATAACTATTAATAAATTATAAATAGCTATCATAGCTGTGGTAAATGGACCTGAGATTTGAAATGTGACCCTCTATTGTTAGAGATGTAGAGATATTGCTGACTGCATTTGTTCACTTGTACCTTGTTAGATGTTAACCGTGTAAACAAATGATTCATGTCTGCTGTTATATCTGTTGATTCAAAGAGCAAAAGGAAATATTAACATTCAAAAGAAACTTGTGTGTAATATTTCATTGTCTCTAATTCTTTTCAAGTTTGTACTAAACTGCTGCTGAAACATTGAATGGATCATGACCTTATGCTGAGAAATGGAAGGTGTTACCTGGGTACATGTAGGAAACAGGTAATTCTACCTCAAAGCAATTGTTCTTCACGATCATAGCCTGCCAGTGGTCTATAAACTAATGCTCGTGCTCTGATCCTATCATCTCAAATGTACCGAAGTTTATTCAGGGCAAGCTCAACCCCGCCCAAGACTGAGGTCTACAGTTTCATTCTGGATGATCATGATATTGTATATTGGACTGCAACCTACGGACAAATTCTGAAAGAACCCTTTGCAATCCTCAATCTCATAATCTCTACCATGAAACTGATTTAAGATCTCTATTCACATCTGTATGTAGAATGCTCTTCTAACTGTCACTAAGCATTGGCTGCAAGCATATATTTAGCAAGATCTGAAAGATTCATTCACCTGGGATGTAATGTGTGAGATCCTTTGCAATTGGTAGAACTGGTAATATGGTGAGCAGGATCTTCAGGAATCCTCATCATATTTGCCTTGACTGTCTGGGAGGAAGCCTGAGACTGTATTATTTTAAGGGATCTGGCAGTTTCTGGTTACTGCAGGTTTTAAGTGGCTGTTAGGTCATTAACCGGGTCTTCCTCCTACCCACAGGCAGGCTCTTTGTCATACTGCATCAGGTCCTTTCCAAGCCCTGGAGCAGAGAGAGCCCAGCTGATCTAGGGTGGGATGGAAATTGTGTTGAGATGTACCCAGGGGTGAAGCCTGGACGCTGCTGGAAATGCTCTGCCCCCTAAACTTTCAGCAGGATTGGCTTCTGCCCCTGCTCTGCTGGTGACACACAGCCAGTCCCTTTAGGCCCGGTGATCACCGAACACAACAGCAAGTGGCGCCAAACATCCAACTGAGTTACCTGAGAGCTTCACCAAAGCCACTCATGAACTAGCAATGGAGGCCCCAGATAATTTATCAGTTCCCCGGCCTTTCACCCCATAGGAGTATAAAACTTGAATTATCCCAACTTGCCCTGCACAGGGATCTGGAAGGATGCAAACTCATTAAACAATCCCTCCCCTCTTGATTTGGGGAAGATATTCAACAGTCGCTGTTCACAGAGCGAAGATACCCAAACACATCACTCAGAAACACAGTGGTTAAGATAAAGCATAAAGCAGGTTTATTGATTACCCAAAGATTGGTTTTAAGAGATTATAAGTGATAACAAACAGATTGCCTAGGAAATCAAAGTTACAATCTAACACTTATACAAACTAGATTGGATTTGGATCAGCAATATCACACCCTTACAGGTGATACAAGCAGGCTCACAGATTCTTGAGGTACAGGCTGCATCTACCTATTCATCCTCTGCAAGAATATGGGAAATGGCTGATCCTGTGAGTCATGAGAGTATGTAAGGACATGGGATATGCTCATGTGACCCTGGACTCATCTCGTCTTCATTTCTCTGCACTGGGTTTCCGTCAAGGAAGCTCTGAACACGGACTGGTGACCCCAACCTGCGTGGGTATGTTCTAGAGAGACTTTGTCAAGCTACCGGTGCATCCCGTCACTGCTATGAAACTCATCTCTGGAGACTGAATGATCCCTTGGGTGTATCTGATCTATTAACTATTTGTAACTCTTCTTCTTTCCTTTTATTATTTAACCTTAAATGTCTCTTGAGATTATGAAGCTCTATGGGGTGAAATTGATTTTCACTGACTGCTCATCGTGGTGTCCAGTGTGCGGGTGGTAAGACAAGGGCTGGGATGCCTCAGGACGCTGCATTTTTGACTCCTAGTTAACCAGTGTGGTGAGACAGAGGTTTATATTTGTTACTCGCTGAGTGTCATCTAATGACAGAACAACCACCAGTCAGGGCTGAGCCTGTCCTATTTCTCAGCAGTTTGCTCTGAATTTCGCATCCTCGGCCGTGTCCTACTGTGGCACATTGACACATGGATAGTGAGTAGTATTTCTCACTTCTCCTAGGAGGTATCCCCTTCTTACAGATGGGGTAACTGAGGCAGCATGAAAGGAAGTGTCTTCTCCTAGGAACATACCCCACAAGTTCCTATCTGCTGACCCCTTGCTTAGTCTCTCTCAGACCTGGCTTGTATGGTCCATGCACACACTTACACATTGGAGTATTTGGCCCAAGTTATTTAACCAGAGATAAAGCATCAGCAGAATCCCAGTGAGTGGGGAGGGAAGATGAGTATTCATTATGTTTAATGTTCTGCTACCAAAGGACCCTAATGAGTCGCACACTGCACTGATGTGGTTTCTTGCAGCAGATCTTTGAGTTCTATGCTCTGTGCCGAGTTCCAGGTTGCCTGTTGTCCCTGGTAAACAAGGAGGACAAGGCTGAAAACTGAGCTGGGTGGAAATCTGTTTTGTGGCCATAGATTTTAGCGATTTCTTTAATAAATTCCTTCTGTTTAAGAACTGCAACTCCACTGATCAAGAGACACAAACAGCCTCAGTGTGTCTAATACAACCCAAAGAAGAAATGCCAGTTCCTGGCCAGAGCTGTGGTGTTGGGGTGTGTGTGTCAGGACTCCCAGTTTCTAGTTTCAGCTTTGCCACTGACTCATTGTATTTCCTTGGGTAAATCACTTTACCGCTGTGTGGCTCAGTGCTTCCATGACACAGGGATAATGCACCCTAGCTACAGATCTTCTAAATGTAATGATCAAAAGTGTCATGTAGAGCGTACATTAGACTCAGCTTCACGGTTCAGCTTCAGCCACTGGGCAACACATCCCCTGAAGTTCCAAATGGAGCCCAACTGGCAGGGCATGGGAGATGGAAGTGATCAAGCGAGTGACGGGGAGGGGAGAAAAGGAGCGAGCATAAACAGTGGGAACTTGGGGAAAGAGGCGGAGAAGGGAGTGGGGCGTAGAGACAAGAGGTGGAGCAGGCTCTGTGTGTCGGGGGAATAGGGGCAGAGGTGGCTGTGGCCCTGAGGGAAGATGTGTACCAGTGGCACGGCCTGAGGGAGAGAAGTGTGGTAAGAGGCAGGGACCTGGGGTTCATGGTGGCTAATTGTCTGAAAACGTCCACTCAATGTGCAGTGGGAGCCAAAAAGGTGAAGAGAATGTTAGGAATCACTAGAAAAGGGATAGATAATAGGACAGAAAATGTCGGAGATTTCCTATATATAAATCCACGGTATACCAACAAATTGAAAACTCTGTGCAGAATTGGTCACCTCGTCAGAAAAAAATCATGTTGGAATTGTAAGAGGTTCAAAAATGGGCAATAAAATCATTAAGGTCATGGAAGAGCTTCTGTATGATGAGATATTAATAAGACTGGGACTTTTCAGCTTGGAAAAGAGAGGACTAAGGCGGGATATGATAATGGTCTCTAAAATCATGACTGGTGTGAAGAAAGTAAATAAGGACGTGGCATTTACTTCTTCTCATAACACAAGAAATCAGGGTTACCAAATGAAATCAATAGGCAACAGTTTAAAACAAACAAAGGGAAATATTTCTTCACAGAACACACAGCCAACCTGTGGAACTGTTTGCCAGAGGATGTTGCAAAGGTCCATTAATGGCGAAGATGGAAAGGGATGGTGTGTGTTTGCCAGCAGCTGGAAATGGGTGACAGGAGGTGGATCATAGACTCATTGACTTTAAGGTCAGCGGAGACCATTATGATCATCCAATCTGACCTCCCACACAACACAGGACACAGAACCTTACCCACCCATTCCTGTAATGCACCTTAATCTATGTCTGAGCTATTGAAGTCCTCAAATCATGGTTTAAAGACTTCAGGCTGCAGAGAATCCTTCAGCAACTGACCAGTGCCCAACCCTGCAGAGGACGGTGAAAACCTCGCAAGGGCCTCTGCCAATCTACCCTGGAGAAAAAATCCTCCCCGATCCCAAATATGGCTGTGATGGGGTCAGGACTCACCACCGCATGGCCTCCTGCTGGAATGTCCAGGAATTAGCTCATTCCAGTGCAGGGCCCCTTCGCAGGTGTGTCACGTCCATCTTTCACACTCTGTTGGTGTCTGGACCCGTGTTGCTCCTAGCTTACGGCGTCCTCCTGAGGACACTGCCCTCCAGTAATGCTCCCTAGTCCAAACACAATCCCTTCCATGGTGGGTTAGCAGCAGTCTTTAAGGTCTTCTTCCTGCCGCAGTGGCCAACCACACCCCAAAGTTTAACCCTGACAGAGTTCTGGTGCAGTCTGGTATGGCCACCTCTGATGGTCAGGTACAAGAGAAGGGAGAAGGGGGGACCCAGGCCCACCCTCTACTCTCGGTCCTGATGCAGGGACTCTCTGGTGGCAGCCTCCCTGCCCTCCTTCTCTGCCTCACTTCCCTGTCGTCCCTGGGCCACTTCCCCTCTGACCCTATTGCACCTTCTGGGCTCTCCTGTCAGGGGCCGCAGGCTGGCTGGTAATGGGCTGGAGCTTCTTTCTGCTCCCCTGAGCCTACCCAGCACTGCGCTGTCCGAGGTGCTGGTCTTCTGCTCAGGAGACAGACAGTCCCTCCTGAAGGTCTGGGAGAGACTGACTGCTCCCTTCCTGGGCAGCCTTTATATAGGGTTGAGCCTGGCCCTGATTGGCTGTCTAATGCTCTGCCCTGATTGGCTCCTGGTAGGCCCTTTCCCATTGGCTGCCCATCTGTCTAGCCCCACTGGCCTGCCTAGGCCCGCTCTCTCATGGATTTGGGGCAGCTGCCCCACCACAATGGCAATCAGTTTAACCCTGAGCATATGGGGAAAACTCACCAGCCAGACACCCAAGAAAGATTCAGACACCACCCCAAGCCATTGGGAATATTTACCGCTAATAATCAAAGATCAGTTAATTGTCAAAATTAGGCTTTCCCATCATACCACCTGTTATAAGTGTGAAGTAGCCTAAAATTATTGTTTACCTGTAAGGGGTTA
>ML677393.1:1928411-1994826 GCA_007922305.1 Dermatemys mawii | reverse complement strand
TTAGGAAATAGAAGGTTACCTCAAAAGCCTATTGTTCACCCAAGGACTGCTGTGCTGCTCAGGAATTGCATAAAGTGCTCTTGGAACATGATCCAGTTTATATCAGATCTCCTTAAACATCATCAGGGGAAGTTTAGTTCATAAAAATGGGCTCTAAGTGAGTATTTGGGTCGTATCTGAAATATTCATTTACCTGGGAGGTGATGTGTAGAATCCTTTCCGACTGGTAGAACTTTATTATATGATGAACAAGATTTTCAATAATCAGCATCGTATTTGACTTGGCAGTCTGGGTGTAAGCCGTAGGGTGGGTTGCTTTAAGGCAGCGATCTTCAAAGTTTTTCCTCCGCGGCCCCTTTTCGCAGAGGAAAAACTTGTGTGACTGCTGGAGGAGGTGAAGGGGCAGGGGTACGTCCACAGAAATGCCGCTGCAGAAAGCGGAAGCATCTGCTTTCCACAGCCGCATTTTGGCAGTCCCAAAATAGACCGCCTGGGAGTTCGGCGGTCTCCCGGGTGGGATCGGCGGTGGTGCTGGGTTCTCGTGCACCGCCGGGGTGGTCTGTGGGTGCACCACAGTTTGAAGGCCACTGCTTTAAGGGAACTGTGTTTTGGCTTCTGTGTAAGCACAGAAGCATTGTGAAAGCTGTTGCACTGCTTCCAATACAAGTCCAAGTATAAGAATAACCACCTGTTTTGGGGATTGTCAGGCCTGTTGTTTGAAGTTTGCCCTAACAGAGCAATCTCAGAATGAGGACCCCTGGAACTCCATTCACAGGTTGATAAAACAATTCCCCTACTTTACAGAGCAGAAGAGATACCCAGATCCGGGTAAACACGACACAACACAACATCTACAAACCATTTCCTTCCACAGTGAACCTAAGAATGGCCATGCTGGGTTAGACCAGAAATCCATCTAGCTCAGTATCCTGTCTTCCAACAGTGGCCAATGTCTGATTCTTTTAAACCACTGCCAATTAATTTCATTCATTCATCAACACTTCTTTACTTACATTCTCCACACCATTCATTATTTTATAGACCTCTCCCATACCCCCCTTAATGGTCTCTTTCCTAGGTTGCAGGGACTCCTTCTTCTTAATCTCTCCTCATATGAAAGCAGTTCATTATATTATTACATATAATTACTAAAACAAATGATCTTTGGCTAACTAATAAATCTGTTTTATATTTTTTTAACTTAACACAGGATGTTGTTTGAAACATAAAATGGAAATCTGCTCATAATGATGTATTGTTTTCTCCACATTGAGGGAGGGGCAGACTGGGAAATAAACTTATTCTGGTCAGGCTTTTGGCCAGGGCAAGATGGAGACCTAGGTTTGGGAGCTGTGGAGAACTGGCTGGAGCCTCTCTATTGTTGGTTCATGGATGGCCAGTGAAAGCATTCATGTAACTGCAGCTGGGTGTGACCCTGACTGTATAGCTGTAGAAGTGCAAGACCTGAGGGGATTGCAGCTTGTCACAGCCTCACAGTGTGAGAGGGGGCCCAGATTGGCATGCCAGTGGCTCGGATGCCCCCAGTTCCAGGTTGCACCCCATGGAATTCCATCACAAATCTCCCAGTGAACAGGCCCCGTAAGACGGTGAGTCCATTTCCCCATTACCATGTGGTCACTTACTGACAGAGAGACCGCGGTTATGGAAGTGAAGTCAGGACGCTTGGGTTCTGTCAGTCAGTCTCTGTCTTACCTTGGACAAGTCATGTCTCCCCGTGCCTCAGTTTACCAGTCAGTGAAATGGGGATGATTTATAGTGACTTTCCCTTGCTAGGTGTTTTGAAGATCCCTCAGTGAAAGCTGCTACACAGTATGATGATAGTAACTGATGAGAAGTACTGATCTCTGATCTCTTAGTGACAGCCCCATTGGTTTGCCATAAGTGATTGTGTCTCCTTTTAGTTAATTTTTTTCCAGATCTCTCTGGCTACGATCTACCCATCTATCCAGAGAATTTACAGCATATCAGATCCTCTGGGGAGTTAGGCATTATCCCTAGTTTTATACTCATCAACTCTAATTTTCTAAATATTTACACACAGATCTACAGAGCAGCCAATTCCTCTCTGATTCTGCACAGAGCCCAAGAGTGCTCATCTCCCTTTGGGAAAGTTCCTTAATTACTGTTTACTCCTAAATATGGATAATTAGCACCAAAATGGAAACATGCTTGTTCACAGCTGTTTACAATATAGCTCTCTGTATTCCCAGTGGGGTTCGCTCAGCCTCTAGAGGAGAAGGGAGAATCTAAATGTAAACTGTCCCCAGCTCTGTGTCGACTCTCGGCATGGGATCCTGCTGCAGATGCTGGGTTGAGAGAGCTGTGGGTCACGGATACCTGAGGGGGATTCCTTGGGAAGACACTTCCATCTCAGAATTCACAGCTACCCGTCTCTTGCTGAGGAGCTCACCTGATCGACAAACCCTGTGCAAGGTGGGTGTGGAGGGATAGAGTGTAAGTCTGGGGTCCTTTCCTCTCTGCACAAATATGACACATCCCAGGGCCCTTTTTCCAAAGAATCACTGGGCCAAATGTCACTGGTTTCTGTGCACCCCTGTTCGTCCCACCTGATGGACTCAAACCCCAAGGTGGCTGCATTTCAGTGCCACAGTGGATCCTTCGGGATGAAAGAGGTTAGTAGATGTCCAGTACAAGGCCATTTTCTGAGATCACGGCCCGTACATTGCTCAAGACCCAGTGAGGGAAAACTCACCTTGGAGCAAGAACTGAATACAGATGTCAGGAGCCAACTTCTTGTTTATTCACAGATACCATCACCCTCTCCTCTTGTATTTCAGGGCTCTGTCTGTTAATGGGTCATGGGGACACGGGCTATTATCTGACTTTTATCTGCTGGAAAATTGGAAGTGCTAGGGAAGCTGTCAGACAGCCTTAACTACAGGTGATGCCACCAGAACCATCTACCATGGCCAATCAATTTGTGATTCCCATTCTTCTACGCTCTTCACTCCAATAATGTTGGTATCAAAGAGTTTTACAGGCCAAATATGAATTATGTTAGAAATTATCTTTTCTCAATGTTGTATGTTTAGACTTTAAATTTAACTAAATATTCCCTTATTAATGTTATGAGACATATGAAATATAAATGCCTGACCTACTTCTTTTTGGCAATAAATCCATAGGTTTTAAGGTTAGAAAGGACAATTTGATCATCCAGTCTCGACCTCTTGTAAAACACAGACCCATTAAATTTCATTCAGTTACTGCTGTATTGAGCCAAAAGGCTTGTGTGTAACTAAGGCCTTGTCTACACTAGGATTTTACATTATAGTATGATAGAGCCATAGAGGTATAAGGGAACACAAAGGACAGCTAGTCTATCCCAGTGACAAGATGCAGGATTTATTTTGTCTTAGTCCTGTAAGACTGTTGGCTCTTCACATGTTCTTGGAGAACCTCTACAGAGGGAGCTTCCATGTCTTCCATGGGTGTCTTTTCCATTGGCCTCATATAGTTGAAGTTAGGAATATATTCCTGAAATTTGATTTAAATCTGATATGCTGGAATTTGAACCCATTACTTCTTGTCCTGCCCTTCCATGGTAAGACAGAATAACTTTCTTCCACCTTTTTTATGTCAGCCTTTCAAGTATTTGAAGACCCCTCTCATGTCCCTTATTAAGTTCCTCTTTTCCAAATAAACATATCGGTTCTGTTCAGTGTTGTTACTTACCTATGGATCCTTTCCAGGTTCTCTAATCCTTTCTATACATTGGTCAGCAAAATTGGACACATTACTCCAATTGAGACTTAACCCTTACTGAGTAGAGGAATACTATCCTTGTCTTGCATGTTATACTTCTACTAATATAACCAAACATAGCATTTGCATTTTTTGATTTTTTTTCCTAATGTCCAACCTAAACCACCTTTGCCACAAGTTAAGTCCATTCCTTCTTGTCTTCGCTTCAGAAGTTAGGGAGACCAGTTTTTCTTTCTCCTTGAAAAACTTTTAGATATTTGAAAACTGTGATCATATCCCCTCCCTCAATCTTCTCTTACTGAGAGAAATCCAATTTAGCTCTTTCAGTATTCCAGCATAGGTCATGTTTTCAATCATCCTTTTCATCCCTAATCTTTCTTTCTCCAGTTTTTCCAGATAATTTTAAATATTTATCCGATACTCCAAAGACTTGCAACCACTCCCAACTTTGTATCATTTCCAAACTTAGTAAGTCTCCTCTCTGTGCCATAATGTAAATAGTTGATGAAGACGATGAAAAGAATTAGACCCAGAACTGATCCTTGTGGAACCCCACTTGTTATGTCCTTCCATCATCACAGTGAAGCATTGATAACTTCTGTCTGGGAGTGTTTTTTCAACCAGTTATGCACCTACCTTATAGTAGCTCCATCTTACATTGTATTTCCCTATCTTCTTAATGAGAAAGTCATGACAGACTGTATCAAAAGCTGTAGTAATGTCTAGATGTACCACATCTACTGCTTCCCCCATCCACAGGTCTTGTTATCCTGTCAAAAAAAAATCAGGATGGTTTGACATATTTTTGTACTGACAAATCCATATTGACTATTGTTTATCACATTATTATCTTCTAGATGTTTGCAAACTGATTCCTTAATTATTTGCTCCATTATCTTATCTGGTACAGAAATTAAGCTGACTGGTTTGCAATTGCCTGTGTTTCCCTTATTTCCCTTTTTAAAGATAGACACTACATGTGCTCTTTTGCAGGCTTCTGTAATCCCTTGTCTTCCATGAGTTTTCGAAGACAATTGCTAATACTCAGATATCTCCTCAGTTAGTTCCTTCATAGTATTCAAGGATGCATTTCATCAAGCCCCCATGACTTCAAGACATCTATCTAACTTGTCCAATTAACTTTTAACTTGTCCTTTCCCTTTTTTGGCAGCTGAAACTACCCATTTTCACTGGCATTCTCTGTTAGATATCCAAAAACCAACAACCTTCTTGGTAAAAAACCTTTTATACCTGTTTTTTTGTAACAATCTTCTAGGTAAAAAATAAAACCTTTTATACCTGTTTTTTTTGTAACTTTAAAGCTAAGTCTAGAGAGGAATCCTCTGTGGTTTAAATCTTTTTATTTACCCTGTAAACTACCCATTTTCACTGGTATTCTCTATGTTAGGTGTCCAAAAACCAACAACCTTCTTGGTAAAAAATCTTTTATACCTGTTTTTTTGTAACTTTGAAGCTAAGCCTTGAGAGGAATCCTCTGTGATTTAAATCTTTTTATTTGCCCTGTAATGTTGTCTTCCATCTTGATTTTAAAGGTTAGATTCTTTTCATTTTTTGTGCTTACTTTGCAACCAATTGATTAGTATGCCATTCTCAATCCTCCCCAGGAAAAGGGGTGAAGGAGCTTGCAGGGATATTTTTGGGGAGACAAGGCTCCAAGTGGGCCATCCCTGAATGTTTGTTTAAACCACTTGGTGATGTCAGCAATACTGTCCAAGGAGAAAGAAAGTAATTTGTGCCTTGGGGAAGTTTTTAAGCTAAGTTGGTGGAATATAAATTAGGGGAGGGTTCATGCAGGTCACCACATCTGTACCCCAGAGAGTTCAGAGAGGGGAGGATACTCGGACATGTGCTCTTACTAATGGTTTCCATTGTTGTCTTCCATTGTTTTTCCCCTTAGACTTGCTTCCTTTTAGATCTTGCTCAACTCCCGGAGTTTGTTGAGGTCTGCCATCTTGAAACCCATTGTCTTTATTTTGATGGTCTCCCTCCTACCATTCCTTAGAATCCTTAACTCTATAATGTCATGGTCACTTTCCACAAAGCTGCCTTTCACTTTCAAAGTCTCAATCATTTCCACCTCACATGTCAAAATCAAGTCTACAACAGCCTCTCTCTTAGTAGCATTCTCCAGGTCTTGGAGAAAAAGAAATGTCCCCAGTATATTCCAAGACATTTTTGGATAATCTGTGCCCTGGTATAGACAGCATGAGATGAACTCTTCCTAGCCACCAACTCTTGGGGATTATCTAGGCTGAGGGGAGAACCCCTTCCATCTGTGTAAACAGTGTTTATATTGAGGTGCTATGGCAGCACTGCTGTGGCATTTTAAGTGTAAACAACCCTTCAAGCAGATCTTCCTGAGAAACATCCAGTTCGGATCTAACAAGATGGCGAATTGGAGAATCCAAAACTTGCATTCTGAGAGTGTCCCAATGGTTAATCACCCTCAGTGCTAAATATTTGGCCCTAATTTTGAGCTGGAATTTGCCTGGCTTCAGCTTCCAGCCATTCTCTCTTGCTCAGCCTTTCTCTGGTAGATTATAGAGCCCATTATTACCCATGGTTTTCTCCCAATGAAAGTCTCCGCTTGGTCTCATATTGATAAGATAAAGAGATCTACACTTTTGGGTACAAAATTCCTCGATACTTTAAATGACTGCTTCTTGGAGCAGCTGCTACAGGAACCCACAGGGGAAGAGGCAACACTTGATTTAGTCCTGAGTTGAGCACAGGAGCTGGTTCAAGAGGAAACTATAACAGGACCACTTGGAAATAGTGATCATAATTGAATAACATTTAACATTCCTCTGGTGGAAACAACACCTCAGCAGTCCAACACTGGCATTTAATTTCAGAAAGGGGAACTATGCAAAAATGAGGGGGTTAGTAAAACAGAAATTAATAGGTAAAGTGACTAAAGTGAAATCCCAGCAAGCTGCATGGACACTTTTCAAAGACACCATAATAGAGGCCCAACTTAAATGTACACCCCAAATTAAAAAAACAAAGTCAAAGAACTAAAAAAGAGCACTGTGGCTTAAAAACCATGTAAAAGAAAGATGCAGTGAGAGATAAAAAGGCATCTTTTAAAAAGTGGAAGTCAAATCCTAATGAGGTAACTAGAGAGGAGCATAAACACTGCCAAATTAAGTTTAAAAATGTAATAAGAAAAGCCAAAATGGAGTTTGAAGAACAGCTAGCCAGAAACTCAAAAGGTAATAATAAAATGTTTTTTAAATATGTCAGAAGCAGGATGCTGCTAAACAACCAGTGGGGCCCCTGGATGATAGAGACACAAAAGGAGCACTTAAAGATGATAAAGTCATTGCGGAGAAACTAAATGAATTCTTTGCTTCAGTCTTTGCGACTGAGGACGTTAGGGAGATTCCCAAAGCTGGGCCGTCTTTTGTAGGTGACAAATCTGAGGAATTGTTACAGATTGAAGTGTCACTAGAGGAGGTCTTGGAACTAATTGATAAACTTAACTGTAAGAAGTCACCGGGACCAGACGGCATTCACCCAAGAGTTCTGAAAGAACTCAAATGTGAAATTGCGGAACTATTAACTAGGGTTTGTAACCTGTCCTTTAAATCGGTTTCTGTACCCAGTGACTGGAAGATAGATAATGTAACACCAATATTTAAAAAGGGCTCTAAAAGTGATCCCAGCAACTACGGACCAGTAAGTCTAACGTCCTTACTGGGAAAATTAGTTGAAACAATAGTAAAGAATAAAATTGTCAGGCACATAGAAGAACAAAAATTGTTGGGCAAAAGTCAACATGGTTTCTGTAAAGGGAAATCATGTCTTACTAATCTATTAGAGTTCTTTGAAGGGGTCAACAAACATGGAGACAAGGGGGATCCAGTGGACATAGGCTACTTAGATTTCCAGAAAGCCTTTGACAAGGTCCCTCACCAAAGGCTCTTACGTAAATTAAGTTGTCATGGGATAAGAGGGAAGATCCTTTCATGGATTGAGAACTGGTTAAAAGACAGGGAACAAAGGGTAGGAGTAAATGGTAAATTTTCAGAATGGAGAGGGGTAACTAGTTGTGTTCCCCAAGGGTCAGTCCTAGGAACAATCCTATTCAACTTATTCATCAATGATTTGGAGGAAGGGGTAAACAGTGAGGTGGCAAAGTTTGCAGATGATACTAAACTGCTCAAAATAGTTAAGACCCAAGCAGACTGTGAAGAACTTCAAAAAGATCTCACAAAACTAAATGATTGGGCAACAAAATGGCAAACGAAATGTCATGTGCATAAATGTAAAGTAATGCACATTGGAAAAAATAACCCCAACTATACATACAATATGATGGGGGCTAATTTAGCTACAACTAATCAGGAAAAAGATCTTAGCCTCATCATGGATAGTTCTCTGAAGATGTCCATGCAGTGTGCAACGGCAGACAAAAAAGCAAACAGGATGTTAGGAATCATTAAAAAAGGGATAGAGAATAAGATATAGAATAACTTATTGCCCTTATACAAATCCATGGTGTGCCCACATCTTGAATACTGTGTACAAATGTGGTCTCCTCATCTCAAACAAGATATACAGGCATTAGAAAAGGTTCAGAGAAAAGCAAGTAAAATGATTATGGGTTTAGAACAGGTCCCACATGAGGAGAGATTAAAGAGGCTAGGACTTTTTAACTTGGAAAAGAGGAGACTAAGGGGGGATGTGATAGAGGTATACAAAATTATGAGTGGCATGGAGAAAGTGAATAAGGAAAAGTTATTTACTTTTTCCCATAATAGAAGAACTAGGGGCCATCCAATGAAATTAGTGGGCAGCAGGTTTAAAACAAATAAAAGGAAGTTCTTCTTCACACAGCGCACAGTCAACCTGTGGAACTCCTTGCCTGAGGAGGCTGTGAAGACTAGGACTATAACAGGGTTTAAAAGAGAACTGGATAAATTCATGGAGTACCTGTTAGGGTCACTTACTCTGTGGCACCTGGGATTGGCCACTGTCAGCAGACAGGATACTGGGCTAGATGGACCTTTGGTTTGACCCAGTACGACCTTTCTTATGTTCTTATGGGTATAACAATCTGGCTTTTTCTCTATCCTAAAATCATTTTTGTTGCTCTTTTCTGCCTCCTGTCCAAGTTTTCAACATCTTTTTTCAAATGTGGACCCCAGAACTGGATGTAGTTTGTTTCAAGAATCTCATGTGCAGAGGTAAAATCCTTCCCCTCCTACAACTCACCAACTCAATATTTTCCCCTACTAAATGAGAAATCAAGGTACGTTGCATCTGCATTATTCCGTTGTTCCACCGAAGTGAACCCTTCATCATCAAATGTGAACTCTCATAAAAGGATGAAATCAGGTTTATTTGACAAGATCTGTTTTACATAAACCAGTTTTTGTCATCCATTGCCCTGCCAAACATAGAGATTTCCCTGATATCTTAATGTCCCTTATTAATTTTCATAACTTCCTGTTTCTTTGCTTTGTTTTCTTTTCCCATTTGTTACATATTGCTTCCATCGCATTTCTGCCTTCACATTACAACTGAAATGAGTTTTTTGCCCAAAGTTGTTCACTTTGCTGACTGTGGAATTATGAGTTTTCCACTATCTGATAAACACTTATCAAAGGATTACCAATATTCATTCATATTTTTCTGTCTAAATTTTACATCCCAATCAATTATTCTGACAATTCTCCTCAGCTTTGGGGAATTAGTTCTCTTGGAGCACTAAGTGTCTATCAGTAGTTCTGGTTGGTAACTGTCCATTTGAATGTAAATCAGTTTCATCTTTTATTTTCCTCTCCTTTATCATATGCTCTCTTCTTTGACTCTTGTGAAAAGTAAACAGTCCCAGACTTCTCTATCTGTTTGCATATGGCAGCCTCCCCCATTCTCAAAGCTAGTCTTTGAAATCCCTCTTATATATGCTATATCCTTAATAGGGACTGGGTGACCAAAACTGAACACACATCCTGAACAAGATACTCTTCATGCCATATCTTAGGGATTTGAACATTGCTTTTATTTTGTCCATTGCTGTGAATGTACAGGTGTTTGTTTTGAGCTGCTATTAATCGTTCCCAGGTCTGGGTTTCTCTCAGCACATATCATGGCAAAAGTTTGGTTTTTTCCACTTTCAGACTTTGAGCAACTGGATAAATGGGGAAGTCCCTACAGCACCACAAAATATGGAATTGGATTCAGTAGGGTCATTGTTCATAGTTCATTCATAGTTCATAGTTCATTCACTTTCCCTGAATAATGAAAATGTCATTTTTCAGTGTCTGAAGAGTGATCAGTCTCCTTCTCCCTTGACAAAAGCCTCCGCTAGTGCATGTCGTGTCTCATATTAACTTTGTCTCTCCATTCAGACATTTCTAGTTCAACGATCACCCAAGACCCTGGGAACACACAGAAAGTCAAGGGAATATACGGTACATTCAGGAGACACATTTATGCCTGAGAGTTGGACACTTTCTCCCCCACTCCATGTCAGATACCAACACAACCAACTTCATCAACCCCTCCACCTTCTTCCTGCTTGGCATTCCTGGCCTAGATGTAGCCCATATCTGGATTTCCAACCTATTTTGTGCTATGTACGCCATAGCCATGTTGGGAAACTTGGGAATCCTGTTCATCGTGAAGAGGGAGCTGAGCCTCCATGCCCCCATGTACTATTTCCTCTGCATGCTGGCCATCACCAACCTGGTCCTGTCTACGTCTATCCTATCAAAAATGCTGAGCATCTTCTGGTTCAATTCCAGGGAGATCAGTTTCAGTGCCTGCCTCACCCAGATGTACTTCGTTCATTCCTTCTCAGTGATGGAGTCTGGGATCCTCGTGGCCATGGCTTTTGATCGCTACATGGCCATCTGCCATCCTCTGAGATATTCCACCATCCTGACAAACTCTGTTGTGGCCAAGACAGGGCTGGCCGTGGTGCTGCGCAGTGGGATAGTGACATTACCCTATCCCTTCCTGGCAAGGCAGTGGCCATATTGCAGAACCAACATCATCCCTCACTGCTTTTGTGGGTATATGGCTCTGATGAAGCTGGCCTGTGCTGACATCAGCATCAGTGATTTCTATGGCCTGGTTTATCTTTTCTCTGTGATCGGAATGGATGTGTTTTTTATCACTGTGTCCTACACTCAGATCCTCCGGGCCATTTTCCGCCTCCCCACGAAGGATGCCCGGCTCAAAACTTTTGGGACCTGCATCTCTCTTCTTTGTGTTATATTAGCTTTCTACATCCCAGATTTATCCTCCTCACTCATGTACCGGTTTGGCCACAATGTGCCACTTCATTTCCTCATTCCCATTCTCAGTGTGCACCAGTTGTTGCCACCTGTGCTACACCCCATTATTTATGGTGTGAGGACCAAACAGATCCGGGGCAGGCTGCTCCAGCCTTTTACTCATAAATAGACCTAAATGTTTTCTCCTTGTGCTCCAACTCTCCAATTCAGATCTGTTCAGACCTGGCTGGTGCATGGTGCAGGGGTCTCTTCCCTGAATCATTAACAGGACAGTCAAATTGAGATTAATCTCTTTCCTGTCCTTATTGTGCTTTGGCAGTGTGATGAACTGGGAATCAGACCGTGTACACTACACTGAGTTTCCACCTTTCTATTTGCTGGTAGCTGGATCCCTGACATTGCCATCTTGCCCCATCTCTTCTATCAATCCTCAACACTGCTGCGTGCCTTTCTGCCCAACGGCCTGCTCCTGTCACTTGTTTCTGTCTTCCTGTCTGCTTGTCAGCTGGGACCAGTCATCTCTAAAACCAATATGTTCTCACATCTTGTGGCAAGTCACTTAAGGGACACTGGTTAGCATTAACATTTTACTGTTTATTCTGAATTTGTTACCATCCCTGTGGACAGAGAGACCCTGTCAGGACTCCTGGGACCTATCTCAGCTCTGGGAGGGGAGTGGGGTTTAATGTGTTAAAGCAGGAGGCAGATACATCTGGGTTCTATATAAGAAGATCAGAATGACCATACTGGGTAAAACCAATGCTCCATGTAGCCCAGTAGCCTGTCTTCAGACAGTGCCAATGTCAGGTTCTTCAGAGGGAATGAACAGAACCTAGGAATCATCATATGATTCCTGTGGAGCAGCTCGGCAGAAGGGGGCAGAGGCCCAGAGCCAGAGCTGTCTCAGCTTCATCTGGTGGAAGTTCAAGTCTCCAGCCCCAGCAGGAGCCAGCGGAAGAGGGTGAGATCCCTGGAGGGCCCAGCTTCAGTGGCAGAAGAAGTCTTCAGCTCAGGCTGCCCCGACCACTGGCCGCAGCCACAAAGCAGAGGAAGGAGCTGCAGGGGCATGGGGGAGAGAAGCCCTCTTCATTCCTGTCCCCTCCATCTTCCATGCCGCTGCTGACCAGGGGTTGTCTCATTTCCCCTGTACTTGGAAGATATCAGGGGGTGGTTTTTTTCTCTCCCCTCCCTGACCCTTTATGGGCTGCTCTCTTCCCTCCATCTCCCTTCCCCTTTCTGGAGATACTGAAGGGTTGTGCAGTGCCACCAGTATAGTCGCTACACTGGTGGTCTGCTCCCTCTTCGCTCATCTCCGTGGGCCATAGGCCATAACAGGGGCCCAGCCAGAGGATCATCATAGTCTCATGACACCGTCACCCACTGTGCTACGGGATGAGCTTCATTGTTTTGTGGTGGACACGTGATTTCAAGGGAAAAGTGAAACTTTCTTTCACGAGGGCTGTTATGTAACAGTGGAAAGGACTGGGAGGCAGGACATCCTGGTCTACCAGTGAGTCCGCAACTTCTGTGATAAGCCTTTCAGGTTGGTCAGCGATTATTGGAAGTGCAGCTGCCCAAGAAGATTTTCCTCAGTCCTGAAGCCAATCATCTTTTCAACACTGAACACCACATCAGAAAGGTAATCTGTATTTGCCTGCAGGTAACCAACACTGATCCAGTCGCCAAATCTAATAGGTGGCTGGAGTGGGAGAACCGGATATATTTTAGACATCTCAGCACTAATTTGGCTGGGATTGTTCTCCCCCAACCTAAATCCTGAAATTCTGAGATTTGCTGAGGTCATGCCAGTTTGCCTACTTCACCTCTAGGCCTGTGTGGAGAGACTGACATTGAATCTGTTCAACGTCTAATCCCCGAACACAGATCAGGAGCGGGTGTGTGTCAGTCAATCAGGCCCAGGCCTTGCAAAAGGGGTTGTGTGTCACATGACCAGCAAGAGTTAAGCAACTTGCAGACTTTTCTAAGTACCTTTTGTTAAATCTCGTAATGCAAAGTAAGCTGCTAATGGAAAATCTTATGACAAAAAAATTGCTTTTGATGGAAAACCTATGAAAAAGTGTAGCAGGCATAATTTTGGTGTGAAGCTTTAGGACAAACTAAGAGTAATCAGCAAGAAGGCATATATGGCTATTGCTTCTCAACTAGCACCTGTTCACAGACTCAAGGCTTGTCACAGAAGGGAAATGGTAATAAACCTGGTCTGGAGTGGGAAACTGAGTTACAACACCTCATGGTGTTCATGAATATCTATATTGAGTCATCATTAGTAGGAAAAGCACAATGGTTAACAATGCTGCACTGAAAGCACACTTGTGACTTTTGAAATCACTAGGCTGATCTACAAAGTGTTGAAAGGTACACAGAAATTTGCAACAACAGCTGTGGATAACACTACATTGTTTGCAACACTTGGGAGTTTTATGGTCTAAAACTAAAGAGAGTCTTCTGCACACTGCTTCTGTATCAGTCGGTGACTAACACTCCCGCAGTGAACGAAGGAGGGATGTGTGACGTTCTATGCCCCAAACCATCACCCTGGCACCCCTATATTTACCATGGTGATATGATCATGATGAGATTTTATAAAATATATAAATATCTCATGTGAGATATCAATGGAAAAGCTGTGATTTGCTGAATACGATTGCCCTATTTATATGCATATGTCATTTTTGTAGCTCTACAAGCATGCAAGAGCCTGTGAGCTGCTCCTGTGACTCTGGACTCCATCTTCAGTAGGGTAAAACTAACCTGTCTCATGAGGGACTCCATCTTGTGTCTGTTCTTTTCCACTAACTGGGCTCTTGTTGAAATAATGAATCTCCCTCGACATGGCAGAAGCTACACAATATGGAAGTGACATCATCACTTGGCCTCACTCCCCCCACGACTCAGCACGAAAGACGTTAGATACTGGGACTGAACTGGGGACGTGGTCCCAGGCTAAAGGGGTTTCTAGCCTGTGTATAGATGATTGGTTGATTGTTTTTACCGTCAGGGTCACACGTGGCTTGATTCAGATCCTGACTAGTGGGTAGAACTTAGAGTGTGAATTTGTTTATTTCTCAGATTTCAACTTTGCTCTTTGCATTATTACTTGTAATCTCTTAAGCAAGCGGTCTTTCTCTAATTAATAAATCTGATATATATTTTTTTACTTAATACAGGATGTTGTTTGAAATGTAAAAGGGAAATCTGTTCAGGCTGAGGTATTTTCATCTCCACATTGAGGGAGGGGCAGATTGGGAAATAAAATTAAATCAGGCTTTTGACCAGGGCAAGGTGTTACTGCTCTAAGGTTCTAGGCGGGAGAGCTGGGGGAACTGGCTGGAGACTCTCTACTGTTGGTTCATGGGTGTCTAGTGAAAGCATTCATGTAACTGCAGCTGGGTGTGTTTCTGTCTGTGTATAGCTGTGTAAGTGCAAGACCTGAGAGTCAGCTTGAACTGAAACTTTAAAAAAAAACAAAACAAAAACCCAAAAAACCCCAACACAATTCTTCTGGAAGCAGACACCCAGCATGGGAAATGTCAGTCCAAATACCAAAAATTTAATAAACTTATAAGCAAGTGACAATGACATCTTGTCATGGAAGTTGTCAGACAGCCTTAACTACAGGTGATGCCACCGGCACCACCTACATTGGCCAATCCGTTTGTTAATCCCATTCTTCTATGGTCTTCACTCCAGTGATGTTGGTAGTAAGGAGTTCTACAGGCCAAATATGGATTATTTTAGCAATTACTTTTTCTCAAAATTAAACTTAGAAAGATTTTCCTGAAATTTCATTTAAATCTGCTATGCTGGAATTTGAACTCATTGCCTCTTGTCCTTCCCCTCTGTGGTAAGACAGAATCACTTTCCTTCACCTTTTTATGGCAGCCTTTCAAGTATTTGAAGACCACGATCATGTCCCCCATTAAGCTCCTTTTTTTGAAATAAACAAATTGGTCCAGTCCGCATGCTCATACAGCCTGCATTTCATCCTTTGTGTAACATTTGTTACTTGCTGTAATGGCAGAACGACTCACCCCTGCCACACCTCCTTCCGGTTGTCCAGGGAATTATCTCTTCCAGTCGTTGAAGTGCCCTCTGCAGGCTTGTGTCTCACCCATCTCTGGCCCCATTTCCCTCCTGGACCCCAGTGCCCCATTATCTGGGATCTTGCCCCTTGGAAGTAACCCCTCACTCTCAGGGTTCCTCCTCGTGGGGACCTCCAACCCCCCAACCCACCTTGCCTCAGCTGGTGGTGACTGCCAGTCAGCAAAGAGCCCCTGCTCCCGGGGCAGACTGCAGTATAAAAGCCAGTCATCACAGGCAAGGGGGTAGGATCTGCTGTCTTCCTCTACCACACATTACCTCGGGGTAGGGCCTAATACCAGGTCCTGCAGCCTGGGAAGTCGCCAGGTTCGGTTTCCCCTGCTCCTTTGGCCTTTTCCCAGCCCTCTTTCACTCCCAGTACCTTCCTATAGATAGCAAGGTCCTGCTCCCTCCAAGACCGGAGAGAGGGACCAATTAGCTCCAAGTTAGCAGCCCTTTTATAAGGACCTGCTGTGCTCTCTTTGGGGTGTGGCCCAAGCTGTGCCTGCTTTTCTAATCAACTTGGCTTTTCCTTATGACCTCAACCCTCTCACCGGGATGGCCTTAACCTTGTCAGGATCAGAGCAGGTAACCATCCCACTACACTTGCCTATAGATCCCTTCCAGGTTCTCTACATCCTTTCTTTACATTGGTGAGCAAAACTGGACATATTACTCTAAATGAGATCTAGCCCACACTAAGTAGACGAAAACTATCATGTACCTTGACTTGCATGTTATACTTCGGCTAATATAAACTAACATTGCATTTAGCTCTTTTGAAACATTTTCTCTAACGTCCAACCTAAACCTCCCTTGCTGTAATTTAAGTCCATTGCTTCTTGTCTTCTCTCAGAGGTTAAGGTGAACACTTTTTCCTCCCTCCTTGTAAAAACCTTTTAGGTATTTGAAAACTGTTATCATGTCCCCTCTCAATCTTCTCTTTTTCAGACTAAACAAACCAAGCTCTTTCAGTCTTCCCTGAAAGGCCATGTTTTCAAGACCTCTAAGCATCTTTTTCTCCAGTTCTTCCAGATCATTTTGAATGTTTATCCGATTCTCCAAAGAGTTGCACCCCCTTCCAACTGGGTATCATATACAAACATAATAAGTGTACTTTCTATGCCATGATCTAAATTGATGATGAAGACATTGAAAAGAGCCGGACCCCAAACTGATCCCTGTGGAAACTCACTTGTTATGCCCTGCCAGAATCACTGTGAAACATTGATAACTGCTCTCTGGGAGTGGTTTTCCAACCACTTGTGCATCCACACTATAGTAGCTTCATCTACATTTTATTTCACTGGTTTATTAATGAGAATGTCATCCAAGACTGTATCAGAAGCCATACTAATGTCTAGATATACCACATCTACTGCTTCTGTCATCCACAGGGCTTGTTACCGTGCTGAAGAAATCTATCAGTTTAGTTTCATATGATTTGTTCTTGACAAATGGATGCTGATTATCCCTTATCAAGTTGTTATCTTCCAGATGTTTGCAAATTGATTCCTTAATTAATTGCTCCGTTATCTTACCTGGTACAGAAGTTATGTTGGTTTGTAATTGCCTGTGTTTCCCTTATTTCCTTTTCTATAGATAAGCACTATATGGGGGGCAGGGGTAGCTCAGTGGTTTGAGCATTGGCCTGCTAAACTCTGGGTTGTGAGTTTAATCCTTAATGGGGCCATTTAGGGATCTGGGGCAAAAAATCTGTCAGGGACAATAGTTGGTCCTGCTAGTGTAGGCAGGGGCTTCAGCTCAATGACCTTTCAAGGGCCTTCCAGCTCTATGAGCTAGATATATCTCCATATATTTTATTTTTTATGTGCTCTTTTCCCTTCTTCCCTGCTCTCCCTTCTTCCGTGGTTGTTCAAAGACAATCGCTAATGGCTCAGATATCTCCTCAGTCAGTTCCTTCAGAGTATTCTAGGATGCATTTCATCAGGCCTCAGTGTTTTGAAGACACCTAATTTGTCCAAGCAATGTTTCACTTGTTCTTTCCCTATTTTAGCATCTGAACCTACCCCATTTTCACTGGCATTCTCTTGGTTAGGTGTCTGAACACCACCAACCTTCTTGGTGAAAACCGAAAGAAAGAAGTCCTTAAGCACATCTGCCATTTCCACATTTATTGTTATTGTTTTTCACTCTTCATTTAGTAATGGACCTACCGTTTCCTTGACCTTCCACTTGCTTCTAAGGTATTTGTAGAATGTTTTCTTGTTACACTTTGAATCTCTAGGAAGTTTGATCTTTTGTGCTGTGGCCTTTCTAATTTTGCTTCTTCATATGTGAATTATTTGTTTATATTCTTCCTTGGTAATTTAACCTTGTTTCCACATTTCTAGGATCCTTTTTTGGTTTTTTAGATCATTCAAGATCTCCTGGTTAAGGCATTGTCATCTCTTGCCAGACTTCCTATATTTTCTACACAGCTGGATAGTTTCTCTTCTGCCCTTACTAATGTCTCTATGAAAAATTGCCAGCTATCTTCTATTTTTTCCCCTTAGACTTGCTTCCCATAAGATCTTGCCTACCTTATATGTAAAAATTAAGTCTAGAACAGCCTCTCTCCTAATAGCTTTCTCCAGCTTCTGGAACAAAAAAATTGTTTCCAACACATTCCAAGAACCTGTTGGACAATCTGTGCCCTGGTGTAGACAGATGAATACTTCTGTCAATCTAGCTACCCCTACTCAGGTGTTACTGAGGAGAGAACCCATTCCATCTCTTTAAATAATGATTATATTGAAGCTATGGTGCTATGGCAGCACTGCTGCAGAATTACAAGTGTAAACAATCTTTCAAGCAGATGTTCCAGAAAAAGCATCCAGTCTGGATCTGCCAATATGGGGAATGGGAGAATCCAACACTTCCCTTCTGAGTGTGTCCCAATGGTTAATCACCCTCAGTGCTAAAAACTGGTCCCTAATTTCTTGATGGAATTTACCCAGCTTCACCTTCCAGTTCTTTGGTCTTGCTCAGCTGTTGTCTGGCAGATTAAAGAGACCATTATTAATCATTATTTTTCCCCATGAAAGTCTCCGTTTGATCATGTTTTTGATGAGCTAAAGAGCTATACACCTTCAAGTCTAACAGTTTGTCTTTTCTCTATCCTCCATTCATTTTTTGTGGCTGTTTTCTGCCCCCTCTCCAAGTTTTCAAATGTGGACCCCGGAACTGGATGCACTGTTTTACCAATCCCATGTGCAGAGATAAAATCCTTCCCCTGCTCCAACTCATCAATTCAATATTTTCCCCTACTAAATCAAATGACTCTGAGAAATCAAGGTGTGTTGCATCTGCATTGTTCCCTTGATCCAGCAAATGTGTATCCTTGATGAACCAAACTGTATTCTCATAAAAATATGAAATCACATTTATTTGACAAAATCTGCTTTTCATAAACCCTGTTGCTGACTGGTGTTACTTACATTTCTAGACTTTTTTTTAACTAATCCCATACCAGCTTTTCCATTGTTTTTTAACCCTGTCAATTCCTTTAAAAATAAAACCCCCTTTCCCTTAGTTTTTTAACACTTTACATTTAACACAGGAATTGAGATAAAACTTTTCTTGGCTTTCTCTTTTTGTCAATGTACTTAATAATCTTCTTTTTATGATCCATAGCCTTGACAAAGATGGAGTTTTCCCTGATGTCTTAATGACCATTATCAATTTTCTTAACTTCTGATTTATATTTTTGGCTATCTATTTTACCTTTTTCCTCTTTGTTACATATTGCTTCCCCACCACAAATTGCTGCCTTCACTTCACCACTGAACTGAGTTTTTACCCAAAGTTGTTCACTTTGTCGGCTGTGGAATCAAGAGTTTTCCACTATCTCAAAAACTGTTATTAATGAATTACCAATATTCATTCGTTTTTTTTTTCTGTTTAATTTTTTCCTCCCAATCAATTTTGCCAACAATTTTCCTCAGCTTTGGGGATTAGTCCTCTTGGAGCACTAACTGTCTATCAATTACACTAGTCGGGAATGGTCCATCTGAATGGAGATCAGTTTCATCTTTTATTTTCCTTTCCTATATCATGTGCTCTCTTCTTTGTCTCTTGTGCAAACTAAAGAGTCCTAGACTTTTTTTCATCTGTTTGGACATGCCAACCTCCCTCATTCTCAGAGCCTGTCTTGGAAATCCCTTTTATATATGCTATATCCTTAAGAGAGACTGGGTGACCAAAACTGAACACATATTCTGAACATGATATTCGCCATCCCATATCTAAGTGTTCTGAATATTGCTTTTGATTTGTCCACTACTACAAATAAGCAGCTGTTTTTCTTGAGCTGCTATCAATGGTGCCCAGGTCTTTTCCCTGAGGTATGTTCTAGTTGGGATGTTTCTCTCAGCACGTTTTCCCAAAAGTTTGTTTTTTCCCCCTCTCTGATTTTGATCAACTGGATGAACATGGAAATCTCTTCAGTATGGACTCCCTATCCTGGCTTTCACTGCATTAAGGAACAATGATGGATAACCAGTATCCACACTTGTGTTTGGTTCCTGTACCACTTAAGGCTCCCCCACCACAAAGTGTAGGAATTATTAATGTAGGGAGTACCACAAAATATGGAATTGGATTTAGTAGAGTCATTGTTCATAGTTATTTTCTCTGAATAATGAAAATGTCATTTTTCAGTGTGTGAAGAATGGTTAGTCTGCTTCTCCCATGAGAACAGCTTCCACTAGTGCATGCAGTGTCTCAAGTAAATGTTGTTTCTTCTTTCAGACATTTCTTAAGCAACTATCACCCAAGATCCTGGGAACACACAGAATGTCAGGGAACCATAAGGTAAATGCAGGAGACACCCTTTAACTTCAGAATTGGACACCTTCTTCCCTCCTCCATGTCAGACTCAAACACAACCGACTTCACCAACCCTTCCACCTTCATTCTACTTGGCATTCCTGGCCTAGAGGCAGCCCATATATGGATCTCCATCCCCTTCTGTGCTATATACACCATAGCTGTGTTGGGGAACTTCACCATCCTGTTTATTGTGAAGAGGGAGCTGAGCCTCCACAGGCCCATGTACTATTTCCTCTGCATGCTGATTGTCATCGACTTGCTCATGTCCACATCCACCGTGCCCAAAATGCTGAGCATCTTCTGGTTCAATTCTAGGGAGATCCGTTTCAGTGTCTGCCTCACCCAGATGTACTTTGTTCACTCCTTCTCAGTGATGGAATCTGGAATCCTCGTGGCCATGGCTTTTGATCGCTACGTGGCCATCTGCCATCCTCTGAGACACTCCACCATCTTGAAAAATTCTGTTGTGGCCAAGATAGGCCTGGCCGTGGTGCTGCGCAGTGGCATATTTGCATTACCCTTCTCCTTTCTGGCAAGGCAGTGGTCATATTGCAGAACCAACATCATCCCCCACTATTATTGTTCACATATAGCAGTGGTGAAGCTGGCCTGCTCTGACATCAGCATCAGTAGTTACTATGGCCTGTTTTATATTTTGTTTGTGATTGGAATGGATGTGTTTTTTATCGCCGTGTCCTATATTCAGATCCTCCGGGCCATCTTCCGCCTCCCCACAAAGGATGCCCGTCTCAAAACCTTTGGGACCTGCATCTCTCATCTTTTTGCCATCTCAGCTTCGTACATCCCCGATTTGTTCTCCTCTCTCACTCAGCGGTTTGGCCACAATGTGCCATTGTATTTTGTCATTCTCATTACCAGTATGTACCAGCTGGTGCCCTCTGTGCTAAACCCCATCATTTATGGGGTGGGAACCAAACAGATCCGGTGCAGGATTTTCCAGGCTCTTTACTCATAAGGATATCTAAGTGTTTTCTCTTTGTGCTCTGGCTCTCATATGGAGCTCTGTGCAGAGCTAGCTGGTTTATGGTGCTGAGGCCTCTTCGCTGAATCACTGACAGGGCAGTCAAAGTAAGATTAAACCCTTTCCTGTCCTTACTGTTCTGTGTCAATGTGATGAACTGAGGAATCACTTGATGTACTCTACACTGGGGTTGCCACCTTTCTAATTGCTGGTAACTGGATCCCTGAAATTGCAATCTTGCCCCACCTCTTCTGTCAAGCCTCGACACTGCTGTGTGTCTTTCTCCCCAAGGCCCTGCCCCTGTCACTTGCTCCTGTCTTCCCTTCCCCTTGTCAGCTGAGAACCAGTCATCTCTAAAATGAGTATTTTCTCACATCTTATGGCAAGTCATTTAAGGGACACTGGTTAGTGTTAAAATTTTAATGTCTATTCTTGCTTTGTTACTAACTCTGTGGAGAGAGACACCTCGTCAGGACTCCTGGGATCTATCTCAGCTCTGGCAGGGGAGTGGGGTATAGTGTGTTACAGCAGGAGACAGATACATCTGGAGTCTATATAAGAAGATCAGAATGGCCATACTGGGTAAAACCAATAGTCCAGGTAGCCCCGTAGCCTGTCTTCTGACAGTGCCCAGTGCCAGGTGCTTCAGCGGGAATAAAAAGAACCTGGGAATCATCATGTGATTCATGAGGAGCAGCTCAGCAGAACGGGGCAGAAGCCCTGAGCCTGGGCTGCCTCAGCTTCAGTTGGCAGGAGATGAAAGTCATCTCCTGCCAATTCAAAGGTTAGACATTGAACGTCCAGGCATGACCAACACCCAGATGACAATTCCACCTTTACCTATGTCCAGGTGGATGTTGATTGGTTTTGACACACCTGGTTGTTCTGCGTGTAAGTATTGTGTTTCCATCTTGCCCGGACCCACTCCTCCAGCATTCGGCCGGACCAGTTCTCGGCCCACCATTTAGTGACTATGATGGCCTCTTTTGTCTTGGAGCTCACCTGGGGCTCATCGCCCTTCGAACCCCGTTGCACATCGTCTAGGAAGTGTGGGCGCATTATTCCCTACAGCTCGGGCATTCCTCGAACGGGTCCTAGAAGAGGGTTCTCCCCTTTCACACCTTGTCCCAGGACCTCTGGAATCCTTGATTGGGCTCCTGTCCCATGAGTGCTTCTGACTCCGTCCCCTTCATTACCCGACTGGGCTGCACTCCCTGCAGCTGATTCATTTCTGAAGTCCACCAAGGGAACAACTTTACATGCTCATACTTCACACACTTCACTATCTCATGTGTCCTAATACCAAGTAGTGGAACCCAGTACCACCTTCGGGAAGGTGAGGAATCCTGGTGGGACAGAAAGTACTCCATCCAGATCCCATGACCAACCAGGGATATGGGTTCGTGGTTTCCTCATGAAGCCCTAAGCCCTAAGTACGTGACACAGTTCACCCCATTCCAGGTGCCTGCTCATTTTGCGACATTATGCAGATCCTGGCACACTTCTGTCTAGAATGTGCAAAGTTGCAGCCCCCATTCCAACTCTTCCACAATGTCAATAGGAGGTTCTGACTACACCTTTCCCCACACCTTTTCACAGACACTTAGAACTGGATCAAATGATCACTAAACCAACCACCGCAGGCCTTGCAAAAGGGGTTGTGTGTCACATGATCAGCAAGAGTTAAGCAACTTGCAAGCTTTCCTAAGTACCGTTTGTTAAATCTTATAATGCAAAGTTAGCTGCTAATGGAAAATCTTATGACAAAAAAATTGATTCTGATGGCAAAGATATGAAAGGGTGTAGCAGGCATGATTTTGGTTGGAAGCTTTAGGACATAATAGGAGTAATCAACAACAAGCAGTATGTGACTATTGCTTCTCAGATAGCACTTCTTCACAGGCTCAAAGCTTGTCACAGGAGGGAAATGATAATAAACCTGGTCTGCAGTCTGGAGGGGGAAACTGAGTTACAACACCTCATGGTGTTCATGAATATCTGTATTAAATTATCATTAGCTGGAAAAGCACAATGGTTAACAATGCTGCACCAAAAGCAGATTTGCTGACTTCAGAGATCAACAGGCTGATCTACAAAGTGTTGAAAGTTATGCAGAGATTTGGAAGAAGAGCTGTGGATAACTGAAGGGTATGCTTGTGTTCAGTTTAAACAAAATGTTATTTGGAAGCTACATATGTCTAGAGAGTCATGCTGTGGCCTAGGAACACTCACCACCCTAGGGACACGCTGGGACATTCTGGAATCACTCACCACCCAGGGGAAGGGGGATTGAGCTCACCATGTGGAGTGAAGAGTGGGTGTCTGGGTAGAGAGACTCTGGCTGCTTCTTGTTAGCAGGGGCTCTCCCTTTCTGTGCACATTGTGTTGCATTGTGTTGAATTGAATAAAATATCAAAAACCCCTGATTCTGGCTGGCCTCTGACTTGTTGGGAACCACAAAATCCCCACAGTTTCTTGGTGCAGCGAGCAGGGTGAGAAATGTCCTTCAGGATCCCGACCTACAATGAAGTTAGAGGGTGAGTTTGTTCATTTTTATTTGGTTGTGTGTCTCTGACCTGACCAGTGACTCTCAGACCTTTTGTAGTAAGCAAGTCTTGGGGTTGGGGAATACAAGGGGTTTGTTGCAGTCCTGGAACATTTATGTCGCAGTGTTAGGACATTGTACTTGGTGTGGGGGCTGGTTAAGCTATAAGTTCCTCTGACTAAGTGTTGTTGAAGTGGGAAATCAAAGAGGCCATAAGGACCAACAGTTAGTGTAGGGGCAGGTATAGCCATGAGTACCTGTAGCTCAGGGGTGGGCAAACCTTTTGGCCCAAGGGCCACATCGGGTTTGCAAAATTATGTGGAGGGCCGGGTAGGGAAGGCCCCATCCCCAATCTGGCCCCCTCCCATTTCCCGCCCCCGGACTGCCCCCCCTCAAAACCACCAACACTTCCACCCCCCCCACTCTTTGCCCCCTGATCGACCCCTCTGGAGACCCCCCAGTCTAACTGCCCCCCCAGGACCTCACTCCCCCATCTAAGCCCCCCTGCTCCTTGTCCCCTGACTACTCCCTCCATAGACCCCCTACCCCTAATCACCCCCACAAGACCCTACCCCCTAAGCCCCCTGCTCTTTTCCCCTGACTGCCCCCCTCCAGAGACCCCCTGCCCCCTAATGATGCCCCAGGACCCTACCTCCCTATCCAACCTCCCTGCTCCCTGACCCCTCGCCACACCCCCATCCCCTGACAGGCCCCTTGGGACTCCCATGCACTGTCCAACCCCCCATTCACTGCCCCCCGAGACCCTCTGCCCCCTTAGCCAAACTCTCACCCCAGGCCTGGCCCCTCACAGCCCTCTTACCCTGCCACTGCTAAGAATAGCGTGTCTGGCCCACAGCCAGACATGACGTGCTGATCCGCTGGAGCGCATCGCATTCGCTGGCCCGGAGCCAAACACGCGGTAGCGCAGCCCTGACCCTGAGAGCTGAGGCCGAGGCCGCGGGGGAGGGAGACAGCGGGGGGGGGGGGGAGGCCAGAGCAGCCTCCCCAGCTGGTCACGCAGTTGCGCAGCCCCACCCTGGTGCGACCCACAGAGGCTGTGGGGGAGGGAGAGAGTGGGGGATGGGCTGGAACAGCCTCCCGAGCTGGACGTTGGGGGCCAGTTGAGAGGAGCCCACGGGCCGGATCGGGCCTGCAGGCCGCAGTTTGTCCACCTCTGCTTTAGCTAATGTGTTGGCAGGTCCAGATCTTCTAACAGGAAATGGTAATTGTGCAGATCGAATAAACTGGAAAGCAAATCAATCTGCTGATTGAGCACTTCAGTCTGGGGTTTTTGACTAAACAGAATTGTATTTAAAAATTTGAAGATTGGAAGATATCTACGTTAAAAAAGGGAAAAGATGAAGGGATATAATGATCTACAATATGAAGAGTGTGTAATTAGTGTTGTTATAACTACTGTAGCAGTAAGGTTATTAGTTTTCTTGTTGAAGTATTTTGGAAAAGGAAGGGTGGGAGAGTTAGAAGAAGAGGTAGAAGAAAAACTGTAAGTAGAAGCAAAAAAGTATAAAGAAGCAGACTCGCAGGAAAAGACACCTTGTCCCTCAGCACCTTTGAGCCCTACATGTGGAACATGGGGATATCAGTCTAGTTTCATGGCTCCGGTGAGAGTACGCACTGCCCCCAATCCTAATCAAGGAGAAGGGGACCCTGCTACTGTTAGTTGCCTAGAACACACTCCTGTGAGTCCATCTGATTTGCAGAGCATGTTAAAAGTATTGGCAACTTTGCAGCTTAATAACTCAAACCTGCCCTTCACGGAAAAGGTGCAGGAGTGGATGGTAGTGGGAGGCTTACATGCTTTTGATGTTTTCAGCATGGTAAAAGCAAAATGTCCTGCCACAGCCTGGAGTAGGATTGCCGGTGGGTTTAATAACTCTGCATGGGCAGCTGCTCTTTTTGCCTCCTCAGCTGATATGGAAACTGCAGTGCAGGATTTCCAACAGGCTGTACTGGTGGGTTGGGGCCAGGTACTAATTTGTACTCATTGTATGCTAACCGAAAATAGCATCCAAATGAGCCATTTGAAAAATCTGTTGAAGACAAGTCTGAGTTGTATCAACAGTATGGGGGACAACAGAATGCTGCTCGTGAAGACGCTGTATTCATAGAGGGGGTACTTGATGAGGTATGTGGCCTGTATAAGGCAGCCCTGAAAACTGGCTTTCAGCCTCGGGGTTACGCTGAATTATTAACATGGGCTTCAAACAGTAGCAGATACAATCAGGAAGAGGGTACAGGAGTAAAGGTGCACAGAATGCAAACTCGAGGACAGAAAGGAAAAAGGAAAATTGAACATGAGTTTGGGAGATAGGTTTGTTTCTATAGTTAAAGCAGCAAATGTAGAAGGTGATAATTGCAGTTGCTGCGGAATGTTAGGCCATAACCAAAAGGAATGTTATAAACAAGGGGGTGGAAGAGCTAATCGGTGTAAGAAATGTGACCCTAGTACTATTCTTTCTACTCTACCTAATGATCAAGTAGTGTTTTCAGCCTTGGACATTAGCAATGGCTTTTGTTCTGTTCCTGTGCACCCTGACAGTCAATTCTGATTTGCATTTACTGTTAAAGGGAAACAATGTACCTTTACTCGCCTAAGCCAGGGTTTTCATAATTCACTTGCTTTGTTTCATAGAGTGTTAGCTGATGTGCTGGCAAAGCATATACTGATTCTAGATATACATTTGGGGTTGTACATGATAATATTAACTTGTGGATAAATCGGGGATTCCTGACAAGCACAGGATCTCCAATACAAAATGGCAGGATAGTGGAGAAGCTTCATGCAGCCATGCAGAAACCTACCAAAGTAGCAGTGATAAAAGTGAGGGCGCACACAAAAGGGACAGATCCTTATAGCAAGGGGAACCAAAGGGCAGATGAACTAGCTAAACAAACAGCAGTGGAAGGTAAAGAGACCCAGTTGAGGATCAGGGAACACATTAGCGTTACCAAATATGCTGATGGGAACTATGATACAAGTGTATCACAGGTTGGGACATGAGGGAGCATGGAGGGTGATCCACCAGATGTTGAACACTTAGTTAATGCAAATGTGTATGATTATGTGAGGAGGTGTGTAACATGTGCTCAGTGTAATTCTGCTCTCACAGTGTAAGTGAGAATGCGACATCAGCCAGGACCAACACAACTCTTCACCAGTTACAAATAGAGTTCATTGGGCCTCTGCCAAAGTGCAGAGGGAAAGAATGTCTTCTGGTGATCGTGGATCACTTTACTAAGTGGGTAGAAGCTTTCCCAGTGGTCAAGGTCACTGTGTCTGATGTAGCTAAAACACTGATGACTGAAATAATTTCCCAGTGGGGACTTTCAGGCTTCATTGATAGTGACCAAGGTACCCATTTTACAGGGAAGGTGATGAAAACTGTATGCATGGCACTGGGATCAAACAGAAATTCCACTGAAGGTGGAATTTTAAAACAGAAAATCTTCCAAAATAGACTCCAACGAGAAGCTGAGGAACTGGAATTAATTTGAAAATTGGACACTGTCAACCAAGGGTTAAACAGGGACTATGAGTGGCGTTGACATTACACTAATTGAATTAATTACACTAATTAACCAAACAGACGTTTTCTGTTACAGGGAAAGACTGGTTCACCAACCTATCAGTGGTGTATGAGAGCCAGTCCCACTAATCCACATTCCTTATCTCCTTTTGAAATGCTGACAGGGTGGGCAATGAGGATGCCAGGAAAACTGTGCATAGAGTGGTGGGAATTGTTTGTCATGGGTGACCAGCTTGCTGAATATTGCAAATTGTTATCTCAGTGTGTTTCACAGCACCCCTAAACTGAACCAGACCCAAAGGCCGGCGAAGAGGAACAAGTGGGGTACAGCCCAGTGATCAGGTGCTGGTGAAAGCCTATAGAAAATGAACCTTTGAATCAGCCTGGACTGGGCCTCACACAGTTCTCTTGGTAACTCCTTCAGCAGCCCGGGACGCTGGAATTCCAGTTTGGGTGAACTTTTCATGAGTAAAAGTATACAAGGTTGAGACTCAACATGAGGCACAGTAATTCCTGTTTACCTTATGAACTCCTGGAGGGCCATTCTCAGTATTGTTAAGTGTTTTCATTTAATATTTCCAGTTTAAAATTGAGGGAACAATTTTGAGGTCTATTAATTCTTTTAAGTGTTTTCTAAAATGTAAAAGTTTTTGAAGGTCTTATTTTAATAATGTTGTAGTGGTTTTCTGTGTTTTATTGATGTAATCAGCTGGGGAAGAGCCACTGGATGTAAACGTCACTATTCAAGTTATGAAGTCTAATAGGGACTCGGATGAAAATTTGTTAATACCAGGGAAGATAGTTTATTGTGATAAGAGTAGGGTTCGTGCTTAATTAAGTAAGATATCACCCTAATTGAGCAACACAGTTGGTCAGGTCGTCACTGTTGTACTCCGCTGTTTATTAAAAAAAAATACTAAAATGTATGAGCAAGCATTGGCCTAGGCGTGTGGAAGTGTGTTATCATCCTGACATGGTGTTCAGCATGAAAGTTGCAGTCCTGATAAGACACTTGTTCATGTCACAGGTGCCCTGTAGGGTGAGAGCTGAAGTTCTCAAAGACTGAATGTCTTCACGTTGGATGATGGCAGGGGAGTGGTCTCTGTTGTTAACAGGGGCATGTTGGAATGGTCATTCCATCCTTGGAAGGGTGTTGGTTCCTGTGAGCTGGGCTCCTGAACTGGAGGCTCAGCCTGTCCTCCCATTCCCATTCTCATCTCACAGACATCTGTGTAACATCAAGAATTATAAGGGCCGGAGATAACTATATAGCTTTCCTGTTGGGCCAATGTTCCATCCTGGGAAGATGGGTTTTGTGTATGAGAAACCTGAAGTCAGGACGAGCCTTATCTTAAATGTTGGGACCTGACTTAATGGTGCATGTGATGTTTAATTTAATGAATGATGTAACCGTGAGGAAGAACTCCATTACCTGGTGTGGATTTGGGTGATTAAGTTTGGTAGGCAAGCCTTGCTTGAACATCTCTTTCTTCCTATTGTGCTACATCAGTTAGCGGATATTATAAAAGAAGTGGTAGGATACTTGTAGTGATTCAGTGGATAGAAGGGTTTCTTATTGTGGAAACAAAGTTTCCATGGGGATGGATTTGGTTTGTGTTCTCTCAATGGGTATGGGATATTTTATTATTATTAATTATTATTATTTTTGTATTTATTATAAATATATTTACATATTATTTAATTCTGTTACCAAAGTTGTAGTTAATTAAGTGTTAATAAGGTCAGTTATTGCTCCTAAAAATACAAGAAACTGGTGTTAGTGGGGTCTAACAATTGTTCTTAGCCCCAAAACAAAATGGGGCAGTTGAAGGGTATGTTTCTGTTCAGTTTAACCAAAGTGTTATTTGGAAGATACATATGTCTAGAGAGTCATCCTGTGGTTCACCATCCTAGGATCATTCTGGAACATTCTGGAATCACTCACCACCCAGGGGGAGGGGAGTGAGCTCACCACTTGGAGTGAAGGGAAGAGGCTTTTGGCTACAGAGACTCTGGCTGCTTCTTGTTAGCAGGGGCTCTCCCTCCCTGTGCACATTGTATTGAATGGAATTGAATAAAATATTGAATACCTTTGATTCTGTCTGGTCTCTGACTTATTGGGAAGCACAAAATCCCAACATAACACTACGATGTTTGCAACACTTGGGAGTTTTATGGTTAAAAACTAAATGGAGTCTTCTGCACACTGCTTCTGTATCAGTTAGTGACTAACAGTCCAGCAGTGAACTAAGGGGGGAGGTGGGATGTTCTGTGCCCCAAAGTAACACCCTGGCACCCCTATATTTACCACGGTGACATGATTATGATGTGGTTTTTAGATAGTATATAAATACATCATGTAAGATATCAATGGAAAAGTTATGATTTGCGGAATATGATTGCCTCATTTATACTCATATATCATTTTTGTACCTAAAGTTCTGACCAGCCCCGTGACACTGGACTTCATCTTGTGGCTGTTGTTTTCCACTAACTGTGCTGGGGGCATTTCTTGGAAAAATGAAGCTCCCTCTCAGGGCCAGCTCTACCTTTTTGCCACACCAAGGAGCTCCGCCAAAGAGGGAAGAGTGGCGCAGCTGCTGCAGGTGTCCCGCTGAACATGCCAGCGATAGCTCCGCCATCTCAGTGTCACCCTGACAGCGCCCAGATTGTCTCCCCTGACGTTTGCCCCCAACGCCCCCCCCCCAACCCCAGGCAGCTGCTTGCTAGGCTGGTGCCTGGAGCCGGCCCTGCTCCCTCGACATGCCAGAAACTATAAAATGTGGAAGCGACTTCATCACTTGGCCTCACTCTCTCACAACTCAACACTTTGAAAACCCTGACAGAGCTGGGGATGTGGTCCCAGGCTGAAGGGTTTCTAGCCTGAGTATGGAAGTTTGATGGATTGTTTCTATCATCAGGGTCACACATGGCTTGATTCAAAGCCTGACTAGTGGATAGAACTTAGAGTGTGAATTTGTTTATTTCTCAGATTTCAGCTTTGTTCTTTACACTGTTACTTATAATCACTGAAACAAATGATCTTTCTCTAATTAATACACCTGTTTCATATTTTTTTTTACTTAATACAGGTTCTTGTTTAAAATCTAAAAGGGAAATCTACTCCAGCTGATATATTGTTCTCTCCACATTGCGGGAGAGGCAGACTGGGAAATAAACTTATCCTGGTCAGGCTTCTGGCCAGGGCAAGATGGTTCAGCTCTTGGGTCCTAGGCTGGGGAGCTGGGGGAAACTGACTGGAGACTCTCTATTGTTGGTTCCTGGATGGCTAGTGAAAGCATTAATGTAACTGCAGCAGGGCATGTCCCTGTCTGTATATGTCTGTGTAAGTGCAAGATCTGGAGAGGATTGAAGCTAGTCACAGCCTCACAATGTGAGAAGGGACCCAGATTGGTATGCCATGGGCTCGGCGGTCTCCAATTCCAGGTTGGAGCCCAAGGAATTATGTTACCTCCTGCCCCAGTGAACAGGCCCTGAAAGACAATGAGTCCATTTCCCCATTGTCATGTGGTCACTTACGGACAGAGAGACCACGGCTATGGAAGGAAAATCAGGATGCTTGGGTTCTGTGAGTCAGTCTCTTGGTGACCTTGGAAAAGTCATGTCTCCCCCTGCCTCAGTTTACCAATCAGTGAAATGCGGATGGTTCATAGAGACTTTCCCTTGTTAGGTGTTTTGAAGATCCCTCAATGAAAGGTGCTACATAGTATGATGGTAGTTACTGATGAGAAGGACTGATCTCTGATGACATAGCGACAGCCCCATGTGTTTGCTGTAAGTGCTTGTATCTCCTCTTGGTCAACTTTCTCCAGATCTCTCTGTCTACGATCTACTCATCTATCCTGAGAATTTACAGGATGTCAGATCCTCTGGAGAGTTAGGCATTATCCCTAGTTCTTTACTCATCAACTATACTTTTTAAATACAGACACACAAATGTACAGAGCAGCCAATTCCTCCTTTTCTCAGCACAGAGCCCAGGAGTATTCATTTCCCTTTGGGAAAGTTCCTTAATTACTGTTTACTCCTAAATCTGGATAATTAGCACCGAAGCAGAGACATGCTTGTCCACAGCCTGTTTACATTTTGATCCTCCCTTTTCCTTTAGAGGCTGAGCGAACCCCACTGGGATTGCACAGAGCGATATTATAAACTGTGGAAGCCCCTCTTTTTGCTCATAAGAACAAGAACATAAGAACATAAGAAAGGCCGTACTGGGTCAGACCAAAGGTCCATCCAGCCCAGTATCCTGTCTACCGACAGTGGCCAATTCCAGGTGCCCCGGAGTGAGTGAACCTAACAGGTAAAGATCAAGTGATCTCTCTCCTGCCATCCATCACTTCCCTCTGACAAACAGAGGCTAGGGACACCATTCCTTACCCAGCCTGGCTAATAGCCATTAATGGAATTAACCTCCACGAATTTATCCAGTTCTCTTTTAAACCCTGTTATAGTCCTAGCCTTCACAGCCTCCTCAGGCAAGGAGTTCCACAGGTTGACTGTGCGCTGTGTGAAGAAGAACTTCCTTTTATTTGTTTTAAACCTGCTGCCCACTAATTTCATTGGATGGCCCCTAGTTCTTCTATAATGGGAACAAAAAAATAACTTTTCATTATTTCTTTCTCCCTGCAACTCATAATTTTATGTACCTCTATCACATTCCCCCTTAATCTCCTCTTTTCCAAGCTAAAAAGTCCTAGCCTCTTTAATCTCTCCTCATATGGGACCCGTTCCAATCCCCTAATCATTTTAGTTGCCCTTCTTTGAACCTTTTCTAATGCCAGTATATCCCTTTTGAGATGAGAAGATCACATTTGTACACAGTATTCAAGATGTGGGCGTACCATGGATTTGTATAAGGGCAATAAGATATTCTTCGTGTTATTCTCTATCCCTTTTTTAATGATTCCTAACATCCTGTTTGCTTTTTTGTCTGCCGCTGCACACTGCATGGACATTTTCAAAGAACTATCCATGATGACACTAAGATCTTTTTCCTGATTAGTTGTAGCTAAATTAGCCCCCATCATATTGTATGTATAGTTGGGGTTATTTTTTCCAATGTGCATTACTTTACATTTATCCACATGACATTTCATTTGCCATTTTGTTGCCCAATCATTTAGTTTTGTGAGATCTTTTTGAAGTTCTTCACAGTCTGCTTGGGTCTTAACTATTTTGAGCAGTTTAGTATCATCTGCAAACTTTGCCACCTCACTGTTTACCCCTTCCTCCAAATCATTGATGAATAAATTGAATAGGATTGCTCCTAGGACTGACCCTTGGGGAACACCACTAATTACCCCTGTCCATTCTGAAAATTTACTTTTTATTCCTACCCTTTGTTCCCTGTCTTTTAACCAGTTCTCAATCCATGAAAGGATCTTCCCTCTTATCCCATGGCAACTTAATTTACGTAAGAGCTCTTGACATGAGAGGCTGCTGAAGATGCTGGGTTGAGAAAGGTGTGTGTCACGGCTACCTGAGGGGGATTCTTAGAAAGGACACTTCCATCTCAGAATTCACTGGTACCCATCTCTTCCTGAGGAGCTCACCTGATCAACAAACCCTGTGCAAGGTGAGTGTGGCAGGATAGAGAGTAAATCTGTGGTCCTATCCGCTCTGCACAATCATAGAATCATGAGCAATGTGTGACACTGATGGTATAAACAATCCACCCATGTACCAAACACAGGCTAGAAACCCCTTCACCCTGGGACAACATCCCAATTTCAGTCATGGTTTCTCAAGTGTCAAGTTGTGAGGCATCACTTAAACAACCGATCTCACTGTAATTAATAAATCTGTTTCATATTTTTTTTTACTTAGCACAGGATGTCGTTTGAAGCATAATAGGGAATTCTGCTCCGGCTGGTGTATTTTCCACTCCACACTGAGGGAGGGGCAGACTTTCTTCTGTAGACTAAACAATCCCAGTTTTCTCAGCCTCTCCTCATAACTCATGTGCTTCAGGTCCCTAATCATTTTTGTTGCCCTTCTCTGGACTGTTTCCATTTTTTCCAGGGCCCTGGTCATAAGTGTCGAGTTTGCTAAAGAATTACTGACCAAAATGTCATTGATTTCTGTGCATCCCTCCTCATCCCGCCTGATGGCCCCCAGCCTCAATTTGGCTGCATTTCAGTGTCACAGTGAATCCTTCAGGATGAAAAATGTTATTAGATGTGCAATACAAGGGCAAATTCTGAGACCTGTGCTTTCCTCAGGCCCCGGTGAGGCAAAACTCCCCTTGAAGCAAGAAATGAGTACAGACGTCAGGAGTCAGCTGTGTGCTCATGCACAGATACTGTCACTCTCTCCTCTTGCCTTTCAGGGCTGTGTCTGTTAAAGGGGTCAGGGCTATTACTTGACTTTTATCTCCTGGAAAGTTTGGAAGTGATAGGGCTAGAAGAATAATGAGAATTTTCAACATGGGTAACACATATTTTCTCCGAGCTTCATTCCAGAAGTTGGCTGAATTGTTATTCCTCAAAGTTCCAAAAACTATTCTGCTCAAAGCAGACACCCAGCAAGGGAAATCTCAGTCCAAACAGCAAAACAATGGCAAACTTATAAGCAACTGAAAATGAGGTCTGCTAATAGAAAGTGTCAGCCAGCCTTAAATTAAGATTGTCACCAGCACCACTTAAAATGGCTAACGCATTTGTGAATCTCATTCTTAAATGATCTTCACTCCGTTACCTTTTCTCAACATTATATGTTCATACTATCAATTTAACTAAATATTCTCTTGTTAAATGCCTGATCTACTTTCTTTAGGAATAGATCCATTGGGTTTAAGGTCAGAAGGGACCTGCTGATCATCCAGTCTGACCTCCTGTGAAGCACAGGCCCATTAAATTTCACTCAGGTACTGCTATATTGAGCTGAAAGTCTTGTGTGCGACTAAGGCCTGGTCTACACTAGGATTTTACATCACAGAATGATAGAGCCATAGAGTTATAAGGGAATGCAAAGGACAGCTAATCTATCCCCCTGACAAGATGCCAGATTTGTTTTGTCTTAGTCTTCTAAAACTGATGGTAATTCACATGTCTTTGGTAAACCTCCACAGAAGGAACTTCCATGACTTCCCTGGGAGTCTGTTCCATTGGCCTCCTGTAGTTAAAGTTAGGAAAATTTTCCTGAAATTTCACTTAAATCTGCTATGCTGGAATTTGAACCCATTGCCTCTTGTCCTGCCCCTCTGTGGTAAGATAGAATAGCTTTCCTCCACCTTTTTATGACAGCCTTTTGAGTATTTGAAGATCACTATTTTGTCCTCTATTAATCTCCTATGTTCCAAATACACGTATTGGTTCTTTCTATGTTTTCATATGGCCTGCATTCCATCCCTCATGTAACATTTGTTCCTTACCTCTGGACCCTTTCCAGATTCTCTACACCCTTTTTTTACAACAGCGAGCAAAACTGGACACATGACTCCAGTTGAGACCTAACCCACACCAAGTAGAGGAATACTAGCATGTACCATGAATTGCATGTTATACTTTGGCTAATATAAACTAGAATTGCATTTGTCTTTTTTGAAACTTTTTTTCCTAATTTCCAACCTAAACCCCTCTTGCTGTAATTTAAGTCCATGGCTTCTTGTCTTATCATTAGAGGTTAAGGAGAACACTTTTTCTCCTTCCTCGTAACAACCTTTTATGTATTTGAAAAGTGTTATCATGTTCCCACGCAGTCTTCTCTTTTTCAGACTAAGTAACACGAGCTCTTTCAGTTTTCCCACATAGGTCGTGTTTTCAAGATCTCTAATCATCCTTTTCTCCAGTATTTCCAGATCATTCTGAATATTTATCTGATTCTCCAAAGATTTGCAACCCCGCCCAACTTGGTATCATCTGCAAACATAAAAAGTGTACTCTCCATGACATTATCTAAATCATTGATGAAGACACTGAAAAGAGAAAGACCCCAAACTGACCCCAGCGGAACCCCACTCGTTATGCCCTTCCAGCGTCACTGCAAGTCATTGATAACTACTCTCTGGGAGTAGTTTTTCAACCAGTTGTGCATCCACCTTATAGTAGCTCCATTTGCTTTGTATTTCACTGGTTTCTTAATGAGGTCATGTGAAACTGTATCAAAAGCTGTACTTACGTCTAGATATACCATATTTTTAGCTATCTAACCAACTCTATTTAAAGAACTAGCATTTCTTTTTATTCCCCCGTCTATCTTTTCTCTTCCCAGTCAATTTAGCTGATAATTTGTCACAGCTCTGCGGAATTAGCCCTTTTGAAGCATTAAATGTCTATAGATTTTACTGCTTAGGAACTGTTCTATATGTGTACATTTTAATGTAATCAGTCCTATTCTTTATTTTTCTCTTGTCTCTCACGTGCTCCTTTCTTTGTCTCTTCTCTAAAGTAAATAGTCGCAGACTTTTCATTCTGTCCACTTATGGCAACATCCCCATTCTCATATCCTGTCTCAGAAACCCCCTTTTTATTTGCTATGTTCTTTATAGAGACTGGGTGACTGAAACTGAGTGTGTGTCCAGAACAGGTTATTCTCCATCCCATTCCTTTCCCACCTGAAAGTTTTGTCCTTGTTTTAGTCAGTTCTGTGAATGAGCAAGTGTTGCCATGGAGCTACTATCAATGATGCACTGTTTCCCCACCCCCTGTGCTGTGTAGCAGTTGGGATGTTTTCCCCAGCACATGTTTTGGCAAAGGTTTGGATATTTATCACTCCAGATTTCGAGCTACAGGGCGAATGGGAAAATCCCTATAGTATAAGCCCTCTAGCGTGGGTTTCATTGCATTTCCTGCTAATGCCTATTAATGTTCTAACACATCCTGGCATGTAGGAATTTTTGATGCATGGAGCACCATATTTTATGGAATAGGCATGAATAGAGTCAGCTGTTTATAATTAATTTCCCTGAATTGTGAAAATAAAAATTTATCAGTGTGTGAAGAGTGAAAAATCTGCTTCACCCATGAGAAAACCGCCAGTAGTAAATGTAGTGTTTCATATTATCATTTTCTCTCCATCCAGGTATTTTTGTTGTGATCATCACCCTAGAGGCAGAGAATATAGAGGAAGTCAGTGGGACATACAGTAGATGCAGGAGACACTGTTTTGCCTCAGAGTTGGACACCTTCTCCCTACTCCATGTCAGATTCCAATACAACTGAATTCACCAACCCCTCCACCTTCATCCTACTGGGTATTCCTGGACTGGAGGAGGCCCAGGTCTGGATCTCCATCCCCTTCTGCGCCATGTACATCATAGCCCTCTTGGGGAACTTCACCATCCTGTTCATTGTGAAGACGGAGCCGAGCCTCCATGGGCCCATGTACTATTTCCTCTGCATGTTGGCTATCTCCGACCTGGTCCTTTCTATGTCCATCCTACCCAAGACACTGAGCAACTTCTGGTTCAATTCCAGGGAGATAGATTTCAGTGCCTGCCTCACTCAGATGTATTTCATTCATTGCTTGCCAGCAATGGAGTCTGGGATCTTCGTGGCCATGGCTTTTGATCGCTATGTGGCCATCTGTGACCCACTGAGACATTCCACCATCCTGACAAACCCCATGGTGGCTAAGATCGGCCTGGCCATGATGCTGCGTGGCAGCGTACTCTTACTGCCCTTTCCCTTCCTGGTGAAGCGATGGCCATATTGCAGAACCAACATTATTCCTCACACGCACTGTGAGTACATGGCTGTGCTGAAGCTGGCCTGTGCTGACATCCGCATCAGTAGTTACTATGGGCTCTCTGTGGTATTCTTTGTGGTTGGGCTGGATATGCTTTTTATAGCTGTGTCCTATATCCAGATCCTCAGGGCCATCTTCAGCCTCCCCACAAAGGACACCCGGCTCAAGACTTTTGGAACTTGCAGCTCCCACCTCTGTGTCATTTTAGCCTTTTACATCCCAGCTCTCTTCTCTTTTCTCACGCACCGGTTCGGCCACAATGTGCCCCTGCATTTCCATGTTCTCATGGCCAACGTGTACCTCCTGGTGCCCCCCACGCTAAACCCCATCATCTATGGATTGAAGACCAGACAGATCCAGGACAGGTTGCTCCAGCTCTTTCCTCACGAAGGGACCTAATGTTTTCTCCTGGTGCTCTGGCTCACAGACTGAGCTCCATACAGAGCTGGCTGGGACACAGTGCTAGGTCCCCTTCCCTGAATCACTCTGTGTACAGTAAAGGTGACATTAAGTCCTTTCCTGACCCTATTATGGTGTGTTAGACTGACAAACTAGGAAATCGGTCTGCGTACAACTCATTAGCTCATAGGGTGGTGTCATAACCATACAGATAAAAGTATCCTAGAATTCTCCTTTACCTGTAAGGGTTTAAGAAGCTCAAGCAACCTGGCTGGCACCTGACCAAAAGATTTAATGGGGTAAAGAAGATACTTTCAAAGATGGGGGAGAGGCTTTGTTTGTGCTCTTTGTTTGTGTGTGTGATCGCTGTTGGGACTGAGAGGGACTAGAGAGAATCCATTTCCTCCAAATAATCCTGAACAAATCTCTCATATTACAATGATAATAAGCAGAAGTCAGGCAAGGCATGTTAGATTATCTTTTGTTTTAGCTGGTGAATTTTCCCTTTGCTGGAGGGAGGTTTATTTCTGTTGTTTCTAACAGTGAAACTTAGGCCTTGTCTAAACTACCGTCTGGATTGATGGGTAGAGATCGATCTATTGGGGATTGATTTATCACGTCTCACAATTATTCAGTCCCCAAAGTTGACTCTGGAACTCTAGGTCGCCAAAAGCTGCAAGCTGGAGTTGATGGGAGAGCCCTCCGCCGACTGCTGCCGCTATGAGGACGGCAGATAAGTCGACATAAGATGCATCACCTTCAGCTACATTATTCAGGTAGCTGAAGTCGTGTATCTTAGGTCGACCCTCCCCGCCAGTGTGGACTAGGCCTAAGGCTAGAGAGTCTTCCTCTCTATTTTTGAATCTTTTCTTACCCTGTAAAGTTATCTTCCATCCTGATTTTACAGAGGTGATTCTTTTATCTTTTCTTTAAAATAAAATTCTTCTTTTAAGAACCTGATTGATTTTCATTTTCCTAAAGATCCAGGGGTCTGTGCTCACCAGTACCAATTGGTGAGGATATTATTCTCAAGGCTTCCCAGTACAGGGATGTAGGGCTTGGGGGATATTTTGGGGGAAGATAGGGCTCCAAGTGGCTCTCCCTGAACGTTCGTAGTCCCTTTCCTTTGCTAGGTGTGTCTGCAGAAAGTACTTGTGTCTCCCCTCAGTCATCATTCTCCAGATTGTCTGTCTAATATCTACCCATCCCTATGGATAGCTTGGCATTATCCCCTGTTTTTTTCAAATTAACTATACATTTTATATGTACACAAATACACAGATCAGCCATTTATCTCAGAGGACAGAGCCCAAGAGTTCTCATCTCCCTTTGGGAAGGTCCCTTAATTACTGTTATTCCTAAAGCTGGATAAATAGCACAGAAGTGCAGACAGACCAGTCTCCAGCCTGTTTACATTCAGATGCTGCTTTTCCCTAGAGGCTGAGCGAACCCCACTGGAATTGCCCAGAGCTATATTATAAATAGCGCACACCTGTGTATTGGCTCTCGGCTTGGGAAGTTGCTGCAGACGCTGGCGTGAGTGAGGTGTGCGACATGGCTACCTGAGGGTAATTCCCATGAAGAACATTTTGGTCTCAGAATTCACAGGTACCATTCTTTGCAAAGGAGGTCACATGATCGACAAACCCAGGGCTCTGGCTGTTAACGGGGGGGAGCTGTTACCTGACTTTCATCTGCTCCTCACTATGGCACTCTAGATCAATCGCTATGCCTGCCCTGACTGCCTTATTTTAACTGCTTGGCCAGTCTCTGGGTTGTCTGCAAATTTTATCTGCAGTGATTTTCTATTTGCTTCCAGATCACTGATCAAAATGTTTAAGGGCATTGGGCCTAGAACTGGCCCCACAGAACCCCAGTAGAAACAGCCCCATTTGGTAACAATGGCCCATTTGCAACTCCTGTCCAAGATCTGCCAGTTTTTAATCCATTTTATATGTGCTTCACTGATACTGTAGCATCCTCATTTTTATCTGATTGTTTTCCCCTATTAAAATAAATGCCTCAGAGAAATCAAAATGTATTGCGTCTGTGCAGTTTTCTTGACCAGCTAAATGTAGTCTCATTAAAGGATGATATTGGGTTTAATTAGGGAGACTGGTTTTCTATAAACCCAGTTGGTGACTGACATTAATTATATTCCTAGACTTTTTTGTTAACCAGACACATGCCAGCTTTTCCATTGTTTTCTAGCCATGTGAAATCTTCTTTTCTTAACTTTCCCTTCTTTTTTATGCTTTAGAGTTAGCACAGAACTGTCCTGTATTTAGTCTTTTTTCAGTTTTGGGGGGCTCTGCTGCTGCCTGATCGCGTGCTTCTGCTAATCAGTTTGTGACTCTGGTGTTTGTTAACCTAGGGTTCCATTATACATGCTCTTTAACACCCTCCTTGACTGCTAATGGACGGGAAAGTATTTCATCACTTCACGTGATCTGTGTGTATCATTACGGTTCTTTCCAAATGCAGAACAAATCTATTTAGTGAATACATCTGCCTTTCCTGCAACTTTAACAAGTTTCTTCTCATCCAATAGGAATTGGCCTAAACCTTTTCTAGGGTTTCTTTTGATTTTTCCCCAATATTTTTATGTCCCTTGCCAATTTTTGTAGCTTCCAATGTGTATTGCTTGATATCTATTGTCATTTCATCCCATTAGTTCTATATTGCTCCCCTCCGCCCCGATTATTGCCACTATCACTTTGCCACTGAACTGCGATTCTATTCAAAGTTGGATACTTTTTGATGGTGGAATCAAGAATTTTTTACTCTCTAATGAACTCTTTTTAAAGAACTACCAATTTTGAGTCTTATTTCTCTGTCTATATTTTTTACTCCCAATCAATTTTACTGATAATTTGCCCCAGCTTTGGGGTATTAGCCCTTTTGTAGCATTAAAGGTCTATAGATGTAACTGGTTGGGATCTGTTCTCCATTTGTCCATTTAATTTAATCAGTTCCATTCTTTATTTTTCTCCTATCTATCATATGCTCCCTTCTTTGTCTCTTCTCTAAATTAAATAGTCCCAGGCTTTTCATTTTGTCTACATATGACAACCTCCCCATTTTCATATCTTGTCTTGGAAACCCCCTTTTTACTTTCTGTGTTTTTATAGAGACCGGATGACCAAACCTGAGTGCATGTCCAGGGGAGGTTATTCTCTGGCCCATTCCTTTGACATCTTAACATTGTCTCTGTTTTCGTCACTGCTTTGAATGAGCAAGTGTTCCCATGGAGCTGCTATCAATGATGCACAGGCTTTTTTTTTCCAGTTGTGTGTAACAGTTGGAATATTTCCCATGGAACATGTCTTGTCAAAAGGTTTGAACTTTTTTCACTCTGAGATTTTGAGGAATCCAGGGAATGAGAAAATGCCCAAATCATAGGCCCTCTAGCCTAGGATTCATTGCATTTCCTGCTGATGCCTATTAATGTTCAAACACATCATGGCGTGTAGGAATTATTGATGCATGGAGCACCATAATATATGGAATAGGCATTAGTAGAGTTAGTTATTCATAATTCATTTCCCGAATTGTGAAAACACCTCTTTTCACTGGGTGAAGAGCAAAAAATCTGCTTCACCCATGAGAACACCTCCAGCAGTAAATGTAGTGTCTCACATTAACATTTTCTCCCCATCCAGGTAACTGTACTGTGACCATAAACCTAGAGCTTAGACACAAACAGGAAGTCAGTGAAACGTATGGTACATCCAGGAGACACCATTCTTCCTCAGAGTTAGACACTTTCTCCCCTACTCCATGTCAGATTCCAACACAACCGACTTTACCAATCCCTCCACCTTTATCCTGCTCGGCATTCCTGGTCTGGAGGCAGCTCATGTCTGGATCTCCATCCCCTTCTGCACCATGTACATCATAGCTGTTTTGGGGAACTTCACCATCCTGTTAATTGTGAAGCTGGAGCTGAGCCTCCATGGGCCAATGTACTATTTCCTCTGCATGCTGGCTGTCTCCGACCTGGTTCTGTCTACATCCATCCTGCCCAAGACGCTGAGCATCTTCTGGTTCAATTCCAGGGAGATCAGTTTCAGTGCATGTCTCACCCAGATGTACTTCATTCACTGCTTTTTAGCGATGGAGTCTGGGATCTTTGTGGCCATGGCTTTGGATCGCTATGTGGCCATCTGTGACCCACTGAGACATTCCACCATCCTGACAAACCCCATGGTGTCCAAGATCGGCCTGGTCATAATGCTGCGTGGCATCATACTCTTACTGCCCACTCCATTCATTGCGAGCTGGTGGCCGTATTGCAGAACCAACATCATTTCTCACACACACTGTGAGTACATGGCTGTAGTGAAACTGGCCTGTGCTGACATCCGCGTCAGTAGTTACTATGGCCTCTCTGTGCTATTCTTTGTGACTGGACTGGATGTGCTTTCCATCGCTATGTCATATACTCAGATTCTCAGGGCCATCTTCAGCCTCCCCACAAAGGACACCCGGCTTAAGACTTTTGGGACCTGCAGCTCCCACCTCTGTGTCATTTTAGCCTTTTACATCCCAGGTCTCTTCTCTTTCCTCACGCACCGGTTTGGCCACAATGTGCCCCTGCATTTCCATGTTCTCATGGCCAATGTGTACCTCCTGGTGCCCCCCATGCTAAACCCCATCATCTATGGAGTGAGGACCAAACAGATCCGGGACAAGTTGCTCCAGCTCTTTTCTCACAAAGGTACCTAACATTTTCTCCTGGTGCTTTGGCTCTCAGACCGAGCTCCGTGCAGAGCTGGCTGGTGACACGGTGCTGGGCCCCCTTCCCTCAATCACTGTTTGTACAGGAAAAGTGACCTTAAATCCTCTCCTGACCCCACTTTGCTGTGTCACACTGACAAACTGGGGAATCGGTCTGTATACAGCTCATTAACTCATAGTGGGGCCACACTTCTAACTGATGGTAACTGGATTTGAGGCCGTGCCCACTGCCGCATCTCTTACCGTGAGTCCCTCACTCTCCCACCTATCAGGTGCCGGATTGTCTCCACCTCACCATACCTTGCTGCAGGAACTACAGTTTAGACTTTAGTGTGGGGGAAGGGGAAACTTTATCTGTGATCCCCGAGGGTACTTAGGCATTTCAAAACTCCAGTGCATAAAAATAGATTCCTTGAGGACCTGCCCAATGGGAACTTGCTAAAAGACAGGGAACAAAGGATAGAAAATAATGATAAATATTTAGAATGGAGAGGTGTAACTAGTGGTGTTCCCCAAGGGTCAGTCCTACAATAAATCCTATTCAATGTATTCATAAATGATCTGGAGAAAGGGGTAAATGGTCAAGTAGCAAAGTTTGCAGATGATACTAAACTGCTCAAGATAGTTAATACAAAAGCAGACATGTGTGCACGTGCACACACACACACAGACACACAAACACGCAAACACACACTTGTGCATACACACCTTCCTGAATTGCAAGGCCCCATCCAGAAGGCGTAATCTGAGATTGCCAAACAGATCAGGCTCCCTGGGGAGATGGGTGGGGAAACGGCACATTGGAGAATCCCACCAGAATTGAGGCCTGAGTGAAGACTCTGAGCAGCTCGTTAGCTGTGGAAAAGCATCAGCACTCGGGTTGCTTTGTGAAGTTAAGGTTCAAAGTGAAGGACACTGGCAGGCTATGCTGGAGGAAACAGTCTAGTTCAGGGATGTCCACCTCTCACTTTTATAGAACTCTTTCCTCCTGTCTTTGTCTAAGGAGCAGGGTCCCTGCAGTAAAACACTTTTTCTATGGGCTCTTCCCTTCCTCTAGTGACTGTAAGGTCCCAACTACTTGCCCTGCTAGAGAACTGGGTAATTCCCCTTGCTTAGGTGCCTAGTAGCTCTCACACCATCGTGGATGAGACGATGGTGTGATGCTGTATGATTGACTAATGACCAGTTTTATCATTGTTGCTACCACTGTTATACAATAGTAAAAAATGTACAAAGTATACCGTCCTGGTTGTCAGTGGGTAAATTATGATTTACTAAATATGATTATCCTGTTTATATGCATATATCGTCTTCGCATCTGAAGTTATTAATATTGGTCAGGATCTTGTATCATATACATGCGTTGTATTCATGGGTAACACCCCTCACATAGAAATTATGTTAAAGCCAGACTTCTGTGTGTTGATGGCCCTTCAAGGACACTTAGCTCTTACAACGGGCCATAGAAGAAACACACTCAGCAAATATTCTAGCAACTGCTATCCCATGAGGCACTGAAACATTTAAGGACATGTGGTATTCTCATATGACCCTGGACTCCCTTCTGGGCCTGTAACTTTCCACAACCAGACACAGTGATCTCTGACTGGGAAAGTAAAATTCCATGCACAGAGCAGAGGATATAATAAGACCCCGGAGACATTCCCACGTTGTCTTAATATCCTCCTTCAATTCTCTGGTCTGGATTTCTACCAAGGAAGTTCTGAACAAGGACTAATGATCCCCAGCCTGTTTCGGGTGAGTAGAGAGAGACTTATGCCAGCCAGCAACTTATTCCATCACTGCTGTGGTCCTGATTTCTGAACTCTGAAAAAACTCTAGGATGTATCTGATCAATCCGCCATTTAGAGCTCTTCTTCTTTTCTATTTAATACTTTAATATGTACTTGCTAAGGGACTGGCAGTGGCATGATTATTGGGCAAGATCTGAGTTATATATTGACCTGGCTAAGTGGCTGATCTCTTGAGATTGGAACGACTCTATATATGGTGATACTGACCGTTCATCATGGAGTCCAGTAACTGGGTGACCAGGCACCAGGAATATTCCTGGCCCTAGGGCCCGGCTCCTGCAAAGTTTGGGGCTGAGTCTCTCCCTTGGCCCCACCTGCCATCCCCACATGTTCCCCGGGGTGTCCCCCTGACCCACCTTCCACCCCTGGGCAATTGAAAATGTCTCAGAATGACCCCCATACAACCAGCAGCAGTGCCGTAGTGCTGAGCAGGTTTCTACAGCTTTGTCTCCATGTGCTTCCCCTGCTCTGAGTGCCCCTGCAGCCAATGGAAAACTGCAGGGGTGGAGCCTGGGGGCAACAGTGTGTGGAGACCCCCCAGCCCACCCTGCCTAGGAGCCACTGCCAGAGGAGGAGCTCCATTTACACACTCAACTCCCTACCCTCTTCCAAACCCTGCACCCAATCCCCTCCCCCCACACCTCCTCCTCCCCAAACTCCCTCCTGCACCCCGCCAAACTCATGCATCCACCCCCACCCCTCCCTCGCACCCCTCTTGCACCCAAACTCCCTACCAGAGCCTGCATCCCTCGCCCTCTCCTACATACTCACCCCCACCCCTGAGCCTGCACCCGGCACCCAAATTCTCTCCTAGAGCCTGCACCCTAAACCTGTCCCCCACCAAATCTCCCTCTCAGAGCCTTAGGAAGTTGGTGGGGAGAGCTTGGAGCGGGGCAGGCTCAGGGCATTCTGGGAAGCACCAAAATTTCTACAAACCCACCACCCCTGTTTGTTAATGGCTTGGTAGAATCTCATGATTGAACAACCACCCGTCTAGGGTGAGGCTGCCCTAGTTCTCAGCAGTGTCCCTGAATTTGCCATCCTCAGCTGTGTCCCTCTGAGGCATGGTGACACCACTGACGGGTGCTTCACAGATTGTTGCTCACTGCTCCCAGGACTTGCTCAGACCCAGCACGTCTGGCCCACGCAGCAGCACAGAGGCCTGGTGCGGGATCTCCGCTGGTTTATCTAGTGAGGGGATCTCCCCTGATTTCAGTGGGGCTACACCACTTACACCAACTGTGGATTTAGCCCAGATAATTTAACTAGCATCATCAGAGACCAGTGAGCTGGGATTGAGGAGCCAAGTCAGTTTCTCACTCTGAGCCATAGCCTCTCCATGTATTAAATGGGGATTATTATTATTTATTATTTCCAGTGTGCTGATACCCAAAGGGCCTAATCAGGGCCTTCGAGTGTGCTTTCTGCAGGGTTCTAGCCACTGTGTGGTCCCTGGTAAACAACCATGACAAGGCTGAAGATGGAGCTGTGTGGAAACCTGTTTTTGCGGCCATAATGTTTTGCTGTTTCTTTAATAAATTCCTCCTGTCCACTGACCATGACAGACAAATAGCCACAGTGCGTCTAACACAACTCAGAGGAGGTGTGGGGTTGGGGTCAGGATTGCCTATTCTCACCCCTACCGCTGATTCATTGTGTGACTTTGGGTAAAGTTTATCACTTTATGGCTCAGCCCCCTCCATGATGCAGGGCTAATATTACCTAGCTGCCTAGGTAGAGATCTTCTAGATGGAGTAGCCAGAATTGTCATGCAGAGTGTACGTTAGACTCAGCTTCACAGTTCAGCTTCAGCCCCTGGGCAATGAGTGCCCTGTAGTTCCAGACAAGGTGCTGTGTAAATACTCAGCTAATGGAAGCTGTGCCATTTATCTCCCTCCCTGTGAGCTACCACAGCCACTCCAGCCTCTGCCCAGCAACCCCCCTTTCCAGCTAACACGAGGGCTTATCCTTCCATCTCTCTAAGCTATTGTCCTCTTATCTTCAAAGCTGATTCCTTGCCTTGCTCCTTAGACCTGGCTCAGGGCAAAGGACTCCCAGCGCATCCCCATAAATTGCCTAGGGAGGTTGGGGAATCTCCATCATTGGAAATGTTTAAGAGCAGGTTGGACAGACGCCTGTCAGGGATGGTGTAGATGGTGCTGGGTCCTGCCAGGAGTGCAGAGGACTGGACTTGATGGCATCTGAAGGGCCCTTCCAGTCCCATGATTCCATGCCGGGACTCTGCCTGCTACAGGCTCCCAGGTGGGAGTTACAAAAGGGAGCTGAACGAGAAAGATATCAGCAAGACTGTGATCTCTTCCTTCACAAATCTGTAGATGAGACTTAGGAGCCACCAACTGCATGATGCAGAGTCCTGCCCGTCTGTATTACAGCTCCGCTCCCAACCCCCAGGGGGGTTCCCTCTCTTCTCTGACTGCCCTGTCAGCCACAGCGCTGCATGTTCAGCGCACTCATGGCAGGTTTCTTGTCAAGCTGCTGCAGCTCCCGTCCCACCCCAGAGCAGAGGGAGTCCAACTGGATTGGGGAGGGTGGTGGAGATAATCCAGGGAGTTACAGAGGGATGGGATGAGTGAACAACAGGGATGGGGCCTTATGGGAATGGGTGGAGAGGGACAGAGTCTTGAGGGGAGAGGTTGGGCAAGAGGAGGGGCCTCAGAGGTTCAGTTACCAGCAATTAGAAAGGGGGCAGCTCAATGAGTTCTCCAAAGACCAGTTCCACACTGACACAGCACAGTGAGGACAGGAAATAATTTAATGTTTCTCTGACTCTCCAGTTAGGGATTCAGGCCAGCTTTGCACAGAGCACAAGGAGACAACTTTAGGTCCCTTTATGAGTAAAGACATGGAGCAGCCTGTCCCGGATCTTTTTGGTCCTCATCCCGTAGATGATGGGGTTTAGCGTGAGGGGCACCAGGAGGTACACGTTTGCACTGAGAACTTGGAAGTGCAGATCCACATTATGCCCAAACTGATACATGAGGGAGGAGAAGAGAGCTGAGATGTAAAAGGATAAGATGACGCAGAGGTGGGAACTGCATGTCCCCAAAGCCTTTAGCTGGGCATCCTTAGTGGGGAGGCTGAAGATGGCTCTGAGGATCTGGGTGTAGGACACGCTGATAAAAAATCATATCCAGACCAATCACAGAGAATAGCACAAAGAGGCCATAGTAATTACTGAGGCGGGTGTCAGCACAGGCCAGCTTCACCACAGCCATGTGCTCGCAGTGTGTGTGTGGGGGGGGTTGATTTTATTACTGCAATATGGCCACCGCCTCGCCAGGAGGACATAAGGAAGTACAAACATGCCACCACGCAGAACAACCAGACAGATTTTGGTTACCATGGGGTTTGTCAGGATGGTGGAATGTCTTAGGGGGTGGCAGATGGCCACATAGCGATCCAAAGCCATGGCCACAAAGATCCCAGACTCCATCATGGCAAAGCAATGAAGGAAGTACATCTGGGTGAGGCAAGCACTGAAATCGATCTCCCTGGAATTGAACCAGAAGATGCTCAGCGTTTTCGGTATGATGGATGTAGACAGAACCAGGTCGGAGACAGCCAGCATGCAGAGAAAATAGCACATGGGCTCATGGAGGCTCGGCTCCCTCTTCACAATGAACAGGATGTACATGGTACAGAAGGGGATGGAGATCCAGACATGGGCCGTCTCCAGTCCAGGAATGCCCAGTAGGACAAAGGTGGAGGGGTTACTGAAGTCAGTTGTGTTGGAATCTAACATGGAGTAGGGGAGAAGGTGTCCAACTCTAGGGCAGAAAAGTGTCTCTTGCATGTACTCTGCGCACTCCTGACTTCTTGTATGTGTCCGGGGTCCAGGGTGATGGTCGCAGTACAAATGCCTGCATGGAGAGACAATGTTAATATGAGACACGACATGCACTAGTGGAGGCTGTTCTCATGGGTGAGGCAGATTGGTTCACACACTGAAAAATGACAGTTTCATTATTCAGATAAATGAAATATGAACAAATGACCCTACTAAAGTCAATTCCACATTTCATGGTGCCACATGCATCAATAACTCCTACATATATTGTTATGTGAAACCTTAATAGGCACAAGCAGGAAACACAAGTGTGGATACTGGTTATCCATGATAGTTACTTAATACAATGAAAACCAGGCTAGACAGTCCATCATACAGGCAGTTCGCTATTCTCTTGGTTGCTCAAAATCTGAGAGTTGGGAAAAAAAACACCTTTGTCACGAAACGTGCTGAGGGAAGCCCCACAACTAGAACAAACCTCAGGGAAAAGAACTGGGCATCACTGATAGCGGCTCCATGGAAAGACCTGCACATTTTCAGCTGAGGCCAAAAAAAAGAAAATGGTTGAATGCCTAAGAAATGGGAATGAGAATAACCTGCTCTGGACACAAACTCAGTTTTGGTCACACAGTCTCTGTAAAGAATATAATAGATCAAAAGGAGATTTATAAGACAGGTTATGAGACTGGGAGAGACTCTCAGTCATGGACAGAATGAAAAGTCTGGAACTGTTTAGTTTAGAGAAGAGACAAGTAAGGGAGTTTATGATAGAGGAGAGAAAAATAAAGAATGGATCTGATTACATTCAAATGGACAAACAGAGAACAGTTCCCACCCAGTAAAATCTATAGATACTTTGTGCTTCAAAAGGGATCATTCTCCAAAGCTTTCGGCAAATTATCAGCAAAACTCTTTGGGAAGAAAAATGTGAATGAAACTGTGAGTTCTTTAAGAAGAGTTTATTAGATCACTGAAAAGCCACAATACCACAGACAAAATCATGGACGACTTTGGGTAAAACCCCTGTGTGACATTATACACCTTATTTTTCACAGTGCTATTATTGTATGGTTATGACATAGTCATCATATATTTTATGCAAGATAGGTCATGGGAGATCTCATTGGAAAGGTATGATTTAATGAATATTATTATCCTATTTGTATAAATGTGTCTTTTTTGTGTCTGAAGTTAGAAATATTGACTATGTATCTGTATCACAAATGTGTTTACACCTGGGGAATTACATCAGGTAAAAGATTATCTGGTTATGTAATTAAATGTCAGTTAATAGATGTAACACATGGTTAGAAAGGCTAATGCAACTAATGAACTCAAATTTAACCTTTAAATACATATTACAGAAGTATATAAATATTAATTGTCTTGTTAGATGTTAACCATGTAAACAAATGGTTCCTGTCTGTTGTTATATCTGTTGATTCAAAGAGCAAAAGGAAATATTAACATTTAAAAGAAACTTAAGTGTAAAAATTTCATTCTCTCTAATTCTTTTGAAGTTTGTAGTAAACTGCTGATGAAACACTGAATGGATCATGACCTTATGCTGAGAAATGGAAACTATTACCTGGTAATATATGTGAAACAGGTAATTCTACCTCAAAGAAATTATTCTTCACTATCATAGCCTGCCAGTGGTCTATAAAGTAATGCTTGGGTTCTGATCCTGTCATCTCAAATGTACCAAAGTTTATTCTGGGCAAGCTTGACCCATCCCCCAAGACTGAGGTCTACAGTTCCATTCTGGATGATCATGATATTGTATATTGGACTGCAACCTATGGACTAATTCAGAAGGAACCGTTTGCAATGATCACTCTCATAATCTCTACCATGAAACTGATTTAAGAATGCTATTCACATCTGTATATAAAATGATCTTTTAACTGTCAATAAGCATTTTCTGCAAGCGTGTATTTAGTAAATTCTGAAATATTCATTCCCTGGTCCGTAATGTGTGAGATCCTTATCTAACATGGTAAGCATGATTTTCAGTAATCCTCATCATAATTGGCTTGGCTGTCATGGAGGAAGCCCAAGACTGGGTTACTTTCAGGGATCTGGCAGTCTCTAGTTACTGACAGTATCAGGGAGGTGTTAGGTTCTTAGCTGGGACTGTCTCCTACTGAGAGGCAGGCTCTTTGTCATGCTGCAGCAGCTCCTTTCCAAGCCCTGAAGCAGAGCAAGCCCAGATAGTGTGGGATGGGAGGTGGAGATTGTGTTGTGATGTACCCTGGGGTGAAGCCAGGAGGCTGCTGGAAACGCCGTGCCTCCTAAACATTCAGCTGAGTTGGCCTCTGCTCCTGCTCTGCTGGTGACACACAGCCAGTCTCTCTAGGCCCTGTGATCACCCAACACAACAGCAGATGGCGCCGTATATCCAGCAGAGTTACCTGAGTGTCTCACCTAAGCCATTAGTGGACCAGCAATGGAGTCCACAGCCAATTTTCCAGCTCCACGGCATTGCACCCCTACAGGAGTATAAACCTTGAATTGTATCATCTTGTCTTGCACAGGGATCTGAAAGGATGCAAACTCATTAAACAATCCCTCCCTTCTCGATTTTGGGAACATATTCAACAGTCTTTGTTCACAGAGCTAAGATACCCAAACACATCACTCAAAAACACACTGCTTAAGATAAAGCATAGGTTTATTGACTACACAAGGATTGTTTTTTAAGACATTATAAGTGATAAACAGATTACCTAGGAATTCTTGAGGTACAGGCTGCATCTACCTTTTCATCCTCTACAAGAATATGGGAAATGGCTGATCCTGTGAGTCATGAGAGTATGTAAGGACATGGGATATGATCATGTGACCTTGGACTCATCTCATCTTCATTTCTCTGCAGTGCATTTCCATCAAGGAAGCTCTGAACAAGGACTGGTGACCCCAACCTGAGTGAGTAATTTCTAGAGAGACTTTGGCAGTGCATCCCGTCACTGCTATGAAGCTCATCTCTGAAGATTGAAAGACCCCTTGGGTGTATCGCATCTCTTAGCCATTTGTAACTCTTCTTCTTTTCTTTGATTATTTAACCGTAAGAATCTCTTGAGATTATGAAGCTCTATGGGGTGAAATTGATTTTCACTGACTGCTCATCGTGGTGTCCAGTGCGTGGGTGGTGATCCAAGGGCTGGGATGCCTCAGGACACTGCATTTTTGGCTTCTAGTTTACCAATGAGGTGAGACAGAGGTTCACATTTGTTACTCACTTTGTGTAATCTAATGACAGAACAACCACCAGTCTGGGCTGACTCGACCCTATTTCTCAGCAGTTTGTTCTGAATTTGGCATTCTCGGCTGTGTCATTCTGAGGCACAGTGACACATGGACACCATTGACAGGTGCTTCACAAACTATTGCTCACTACTCCCAGGAGGTATTCCCCTCTTACAGATGGGGAAACTGAGGCAGTATGAAAGGAAGTGTATTGAGCCAGGAACATAGCCAAAGAGTCCCTATCTCCTGACCCTGGCTTAGTATCTCTCAGACCTGGCTTGTACAGTCTATGTGCGCACTTACACCATTGGAGTATTTGGCTCAAGTTATTTAACCAGAGATAAGGCATCAGCAGAGACCAAGTGAGCTGAGAGGGAAGATGAGTATTTATTATGTTTAGTGTTCTGCTACCAAAGGATCCTAATGAGTCGCACACTGCACTGATGTGGTTTCCTGCAGCAGATCATTGAGTTCTATGCTCTGTGCCGAGTTCCAGGTTACCTGTTGTCCCTGGTAAACAAGAAGGACAAGGCTGAAAACTGAGCTGGGTGGAAACCTGTTTTGTGGCCATCGATTTTAATAAATTCCTCCTGTTTAAGAACTGCAACTCCACTGATCATGAGATACAAAGAGCCTCAGTGTCTAATACAACCCAGAGAGGAAATGCCAGTTCATGGCCAGAACAGTGGTGCTGGGGTGTGTGTGTCAGGATTCCCAGTTTCTAGTCTCAGCTTTGCCACTGACTCATTGTGTTTCCTTGGGTAAATCACTTTACCTCTGAGTTACTCAGTCCATCCATGACACGGGGATAATGCAGCCTAGCACCCTAGCTACAGATTTTCTAAATGTAATGATCAAAAGTGTCATGTAGAGCGTACGTTAGACTCAGCTTCGTGGTTCAGCTTCAGCCACTGGGCAACACATCTCCTGAAGTTCCAAATGGAGCCCAGCTGGCGGGGCATGGGAGGTGAAGTGATCAAGAGAGTGATGGGGAGAGGAGAAAAGGAACGAGCATCAGCAGTGGGGACTTGGGGCAAGACGGGGAGAAGGGAGTGGGGTATGGAGGCAAGAGGTGGAGCAGGGGGGCTGTGTCTTGGGGGAATAGGGGCAGAGGTGGCTGTGGCCCTGAGGGAAGATGTGTACCAGGGGCACGGCCTGAGGGAGAGAAGCGCGGTAAGAGGCAGGGACCCAGAATTCATGGTGGCTAATTCTCTGAAAACATCCACTCAATGTGCAGTGGGAGCCAAAAACAGCTCCCACTGCACAGAATCACTAGAAAAGGGACAGATAATAGGACAGAAAATGTCAGATTGCCTCTATATAAGTCCATGGTATGCCCACAAATTGAATACTCTGTGCAGAATTGGTCTCCCCATCAGAAAAAAGACATGTTGGAATTGTAAGAGGTTCAAAAAAGGGCAATAAAATCATTAGGGGCATGGACTCACCACCGCATGGCCTCCTGCTGGAATGTCCAGGAATTAGCTCATTCCAGTGCAGGGTGCCCTAAGCTGGTGTGTCCCGTCCATATGTCACCCTCTGTTGGTGTCTGGACCCGTGTTTCTCCTAGCTTATGGCGTCCTCCTCAGGACATTGCCCTCCGGTAATGCTCCGTAGTCCACACACACACCCTTCCGTGGAGGGTTGACAGCAGTCTTTAAGGTCTTGTCCCTTCCACAGAGGCCAACCACACCCCAAAGTTTAACCCTGTCTGACAGAGTTCTGGTGCAGTCTGGTATGGCCACCTCTGATGGTCAGGTACAAGAGAAGAGGAAAGCGGGGGACCTAGGCCCACCCTCTCTCTGGATCCCGACCCAGGAAACTTCTGGCGGCAGCCTCCCTGCCCTCCTTCTCCCCATCACTTCCCTGTCCTCCCTGGGTCACTTCCCCTCTGACCCTATTGCACCTTCTGGGCTCTCCTGTCAGAGGCTGCAGGCCAGCTGCTAACAGGCTGGAGCTTCCTTCTGCTCCCCTGAGCCTGCACAGCACTGCGCTGTCCGAGGTGCTGGTCTTCTGCTCAGGAGACAGACAGTCCCTCCTGAAGGTCTGGGAGAGACTGACTGCTCCCTTCCTGGGCAGCCTTTATATAGGGCTGAGCTTAGCCCTGATTGGCTGCCTAATGCTCGGCCCTGATTGGCTCCTGGTAGGCCCTTGCCCATTGTCTTCCCATATGTGTAGCCCCACTGGCCTGCCTAGGCCCGCTCTCTCATGGATTTGGGGCAGGTGCCCCACCACAATGACAATCAGTTTAACTCGGAGCATGTGGGGAAAACTCACCAGCCAGACACCCAAGAAAGATACAGATACCACCCCATGTAACATCCCATCGCAGGCCATTGAGAGTATTTACCACTGGTAATCAAAGATCAGTTAATTGCCAAAATTAGGCTTTCCCATCATACCATCTCCTTCATAAACTCATCAAGCTTAATCTTGAAGCTAGATAAATCTTCTGCCCCCACTGTTCCTCTTGGAAGGCTGTTCCTGAATTTCACTCTTCCCATGGTTAGAAACCTTCATCTAATTACCAGTCTAAACTTCCTACTGGACAGTTTAAATCCATTTTTTTGTGTGTCCACATTGGTACTGAACTTAAATAATTCCTCTCTCTCCCTGGTATTTATCCCTCTGATATATTTATGGAGAACAACCATATCTCTCCTCTTTTAGTTAGGCTAAACAAGCCAAGCTCTTTGAGTCTCCTTTCATAAGACAAGTTTTCCATTCTTTGGATCATCGTAGTAGCCCTTCTATGTACCTGTTCAACTTTGAATTCATCCTTCTTAAACATGGGAGACCAGAAATGCACACGGTATTCCAGATGAGGTCTCACCAGTGCCTTGTATAATGGTACTAACACCTCCTTCTCTCTGCTGGAAATACCTCGCCTGATGCATCCCAAGACCATATTAGCTTTTTTCATGGTCCTATCACATTGGTAGCTCATAGCCATCCTATGGTCAACCAATACCTTGAGATCCTTCTCCTCCTCTGTTACTTCCAGCTGATGCATCCTCATCTTATAACTAAAATTCTTGTTATTAATCCCTAAATGACTTTGCTCTTTTCACTATTATATTTCATCCTATCACTGTTACTCCAGTTCACTTGATTACAAGTTCTGTTTGTTCCCTCCAGGGGACCTGGTGTTGGTCACCATAGGAATACACGACTCTGGGCTAAATGACCAGTTTGTCGTACTGACATAGCACTGTAAGGTCAGGAAAGGATCTAATGTCTCTCTGACTGCCCAGTAAGTGATTCAGGGAAGACAGCACAGCACCGAGTCACCAGCCAGCTCTGGACAGAGCTCAGTCTGAGATCCAGAGACCCAGAAAAAAAATTAGGTCCCTTTATGAATGAAGATCCGGAGCACCTTCTCCTGGATTTGTTTGGTCCTCACCCCGTAGACGATGGGGTTTAGCATGGGGGGCACCAAGAGGTACACATTGGCCATGAGAATGTGGAAATGCAGGGGCACATTGTGACCAAACTGGTGCGTTAGGAAGGAGAAGAGAGCTGGGATATATAAGGATAAGATGGCACAGAGGTGGGAGCTACAGGTACCCAAAGCCTTGAGTTGGGCCTCCTTTGTGGGGAGTCCGAAGATGGTCCTGAGGATCTGGGTATAGGACAGAGTGATAAAAATCATGTCCAGACCCCTCACACAGAGAACCACAAAGAGACCATAGTAACTACTGATGCGGGTATCTGCACAGGCCATCTTCACCACAGCTATGAACTCGCAGTACGAGTGGGGCATGATGTTGGTTCTGCAATATGACAACTGCCTCACCAGGAAGGGATAGGGCAATATGAGCACGATGCCTCGCAGCACCGTGGCCAGGCCGATCTTGGCCACCATGGGGTTTGTCAGGATGGTGGAATATCTCAGGGGAATGCAGATGGCCACATAGCGATCAAAAGCCATGGCCACGAAGATCCCAGACTCCATCACGACAAAGGAGTGAATGAAATACAGCTGAGTGAGGCAGGCACTGAAATCTATCTCCCTGGAATTGAACCAGAAGATGCCTAGCATTTTGGGGAGGGTGGACGTAGACAGGACCAGGTCAGTGATGGCCAGCATACAGAGGAAATAGTACATGGGGACATGGAGGCTTGGCTCTGTTTTCACGATGAACAGGATGATGTAGTTCCCCAAGATGGCTATGGTGTACATGGCACAGAAGGGGATGGAGATCCAGACATGAGCTGATTCCAGGCCTGGAATTCCCAACAGGATGAAGGTGGAGGGGTTGGTGAAGTCGGTTTTGTTGGAATCTGACATGGAGCAGGGGAGAAGTTGTTCAACTCTTAGGCTTCCCAGGGCCAAAGGGGATGGTTGCAGTGCAAAAGCCTGGATGGAGAGACAATATTAACTGGAGTCAATATATGCACTTTTAGACACTGTTGTCATGTGTGAAGCAGACTGGTTGCTCTTCAGACACATTTTCATTTTTCAAATAAATGAATTATGAATAACGGACCCTACTAATGCCAATTCCATAATTGATAGGCCTCCATGCAGTAATAATTTATATATGTTGTGGTCAGGGAAATCTTAATAGGCACCAGCAGGACACAAGAGTGTGGATATTGGTTTTTCCCTCATTCTTTGTTAATGCAATCAAACTGCGCTAGGGACTCCATCCTATTCCATGAGGCACATGATTGCTCAAAATCTGAATGTGTAAAAAGAAAAAAGCTTTGCCAATCCATGTACAAAGGGGAAGCGTTCCAACTAGAAGCACCTCTCTAGAAAAGACCTGGGTGTCATCATCAGTAGCTCTTCCATGCAAACACCTGCTCTTTCACAGTAGTGGTCAAAACAAAGAAATTTTCAGTTGCCTAAAATTAGGGATGGGGAACAACCTGCACTGGAAGCACACTCACTTTTGATCACACAGATTCTATAAAGGATGTAGCCGATGGAAAGCAGATTTCTGAAACAGCCTGTGAGAATGGAGGAAGCAGCCATATGCAGACAGACTAAAAAGTCTGGGTCTGTTTACTTTAGAGAAGCCACAAAGCAGGGAAGAACAAAATAACAGAATGGAACTGATAACATTCCAATGGATAAACAGAGAACAGTTCCCAACCAGTAATATCTACAGATAATTAGAGCTTCAAAAGGGCTAATTCTTCAAAGAGGACTGTCAGGATTGCCTCCCGACTCTGAACTCTATTGTACAGATGTGGGGACCCGCATGAAAAAAGAAATAACCCCCCCAAGCTTATTTTACCAGCTTGGGTTAAAATGTTTTTCCCCAGAACACAACTTCTTTTGTATTTGGACCTGGTACGCTGCCATCACCAAACTAGGTCTAGGGTAGTTTGGGACCCTTCTTTCCCTTTTTACTAACCCTGCCCCCAAACTTTTTCCTTCCCTGGAAAGCGTGAGAGAATAAAAAAGCCAAACCTTGCCTGATCCTGGAAGACGTGCCCGATCCAAAACCAGGATTTTACACAGTGGAAAACAAGCAGTCAGCTTCTTAAAAGAAAGATTTTAATAAAAGAAAAAAGAAAGGAATAAATCCCTTATAACCATCAATAGAACAGCATTTACCATAATTAACAAAAGGATTCAGAAACCAAACCTCTCCCCCGAGGCAACTTTCTCCCACTGTTGATATCTCTGCTGAAGCTTACAATCTCAAGAAGCACCCAGCCAACACTCATCACTGAGAACCCTCCCAGTGATAAAAAGAAGGTAAACTTACTGACTACAGTACTTGATAGAATCTTAGTTACAGTGAAAGACATAGCTGTGTTCATCCCATAGCCGAGGTGAACAGAGAGAGACCCAGAGAGAAACTGAAACTTAAAATCCTTTGTCTCCTGAGGATTTTCTCATTGGTCAGTTGTCCACCTCTCAGGTTACCTTTAGCTTAACCCCTTACAGGTAAACACTAATTCTGGGCTATTTCACTCTTATGACAAGGACAGATTATCCACAAACTGAAAACTAACAAAAAAAATATTCAGAAAAATTGGAATGAAAATTGGGAATTCTTTAAGAAGAGTTTAATAGAAAGCTAACAAGGCACAATTACTCAGTCAAGAAAGTGAAGAACTTCCATCAGATGAGGTTGTGGAATACCTTGTAGTCTATTAGCAGTCAAGGAGGATGTTAAGCAGCATCTACAGTAGAACCTGAGAATTATGAACACCAGAAATTTTTAAAAATTACAGGGAAAGTTTTTTTTTAAAAAAGATTTGAAGAAAGTCTTAGGAAGGTTAGGAAGAAATAGAAAATCCAGAAAGGGATTAGTGAATAAAAACTCTGGAAATATAATTAATGAGTCACCAAGAAAATTTATGGAAACAGTTCTGGACAAATAAGTTTTCATCCTTTAATGATTTTACTCATTTGGATGACCAAGAGCACTGCACATGTATAATAGACTTCAATGTCTCTGAGGCATTTAATATAATCGGGGTAAACATTCAGATAAAAACACTGTCCAATATGAATAGAGCACACGTAAAATAGACTAAAAACTGTCTAACTGACAGCTCTCAGGAAGCAGTTGTCAATGGGGCATTGCAGGGAATGAGAATGTTTCTAGTGCAGTTCTGTAGGGATCAGTTCTAGACTGGATTCCATTCTCTATTTTCATCAGTGATGTGAAAGCAAATAGAAAATCGCTGCAGCTAAAATAACAAAGGATCCAGAATTGGCAGAGTGGTTACAGTGAGGCAGCCAGAACAGACACAGATGCTTTAATACAGCCAAATGCAAAGTTATTATCTCAGAGTAGGGAGCTCAGGCCTAAATCCCAGACTCAGTCACTGTATTACAGAATTGAGAAATTCTGAAATAGATTTAGGGGTCACTGAGGCCAACCAACTCATTGTGAGCTCCCACTGCGATGCTGTGGCCAAAAGGGGTGATGCGATCCATGGATGCATACCAAGGGGAGTGGTGAGTCAGAGCAGGGGAAGGATTTTACCTCTAAATGTTCCGGGGTCCCCATTTCAAAATTTGAAAATTTGGAGAATGTGCAGAAAAGAGACACAAAAAGGATTGGAGACTGCAGAAAATGCCAGCCAGTGAGAGACTTAAAGAGCTTTGTCTAATTATATTATCAAAAGGATGACCAAATGGAGAATTTCAAAGGCAAAGCTAAACCCAATCCAGAAGAATTTCACTTGGAAATAAGGGGCAAATGTTTAGCACTGAGGGTGACTGACCATTGGGACAAACTGTAAAGGGAAGTGGTGTATTCTCCAAGTCCCCATATGTGCAGATTCAGATTGGATGTTTTTCTGGAAGATCTGCTTGAGGGCTTGTCTACACTTAAAATGTTTCAGCGGTGTTGCCATAATACTTTAGTGAAGACATTACTTACTCATCTCCATAAACAATCCAACTCCCTAACAGGCGATAGCTAGGTGGACCTCGTGGTCAGATCCACACTGGGATTAGGCTAACACTTCTACATGTCTCGGGAGAGCGGATTTATTTGATATTTCAAAAGAAATACAGTTTAAGGTTGCATTAACAGCATGCAAGTCACGGGAGGTGATTGTACACCTCTACTCAGTGGCTCGTTATGCTTCTGCTGGAGCATTATGTCCAGTTTCAGTCACCAGTGTACAGGAAGGCTCTAGAGCAATTGGAAAGGATCCAAAGACAAGAGACAAAGATGATCATAGGGATGAAATACAGGCCATAGAAGCAAAGGTTGAAGGAACTGGGTACAAGAGAAGACTGAGGGGGCACATGGCAGAGATCTTAATATATTTGAAAGGCTGCCATGAAAAAGATGGAGAAAAAAGTTGTTCTCTCTCACCACAGAGGTGGGACAAGAGTCAGTGGGTTCAAACTACAGCAAAGCAAATTTAGATGAAATCTCAGGAAAAAACTTCCTGACCATTAAGACCAGGAGAACAATGGAACAGACGTGGAAGCTCATTTACTAGATGGTTTAGCTCCTTCCTGGATGGTTAAGGCACAATAAATACTGAATCTTGGTACGTGTGCAGATTAGCTGACCCTTGCGGTCCCTCCTCACACTGTGGTTCTATGATTCTATGAGGTGAAATCATACCATAGACCAGGTCTTAGTCAAACACAAGTCTTTGGCCTCAATACAGGGGAAAGTGTATTAAATGAAACACCCTGTATTGTACACGAGGTAATACGGGATGATCTACTGGTGCCTTCTGACCGTGAAACCTATGAGTTGATTGATAAAGAAACTAGATCAAGCATTTATATTTACTCTGTCTCACCACACATGTACAGGGGAACATTCAGTTAAATTGAAAGTCTGAACAGATAAAACCAATAAAAGAAAGTTGAATGGCTATGCAGAGCAGAACATATCGCAGATCTATTCTCTCTCTCATCACGCCCACATTACACTGGGTTTGTTGAGCAGGTGAGCTCCTCAGCAAGACATGATACCTGTCAATCCTGAGATGGAAGCGTCTTCTCTGGGAATTCTCCTCTGGTAGCCATGTCCCACACCTCTCTCACCCTGGCAGCTACAGCAACATCCCATGCTGAGAGCCAACACAGAAGTGTGCACTGTTTATAATATAGCTCTGTGTAATCCCAGTGGATTTAACTCAGCCTCTAGTGGATAAGTGAGTATTTGAATGCAAATAATGGAGAAAGGCTGTCTGCGCTTTATCCAGCTTTAGGAGTAAACATTAATTAACGGACCTTCCCAAGGCGAAATGGAACTCTTAGGGTCTCCACTGAGACAGAGAGAATTGTCTGCTCTGTATATTTGTGTATATTTTAAAAAAATAGAGTTGATTAGGAATAAAATTATGGATAATGCTTAGCTCTCCATAGGTTCTGATCCCATGTAAGTGCCCAGGATGGTTGAAGAGATAGTAGACAGACAGAAATGGACAAGGATGACTGAGTGAAGATACGAACACTTTAATTGAAGGATCTTCAAAAGACGTAGCAAAAGAAAGTCACTATGAGTTGGCCCAGGTGTCACAGAGATTGAGTGGCAGGATGACAGACAGAACTCAGGAGTCCTGACTTCTTTGATGCAACCGTGGTGTTTCTGTCATGCCAAGAGGGAAATGATCTCCTTCTGTGGCAGGGGATTTTTGTTGGGTGGGATCATAGAATCATAGAATATCAAGGTTGGAAGGGACCTCAGGAGGTCATCTAGCCCAGGCCCCTGCTCAAAGCAGGACCAACCCCAACTAAATCATGCCAGACAGGGCTTGTCAAGCCTCACCTTAGAAACCTCTAAGGGAGGGAAGCAGAAGAAAGCCTGGAAGAGGGAGTCTTTGCCTTTGCCTTCCTCTCAAGGTGAATCTGAGGTTTTCAGAACTAGCTAGAGTTTGTAAATGAAGAGTTACAAATGATTAATAGATCAGATACACCTAAGTGGTCTTTCAGTCTTCAGAGATGAGTTTCATAGCAATGATTGGATGCACTGACAACTTGCAAAAGTCTCTGTAGAAATTACCCACCCAGGTTCTAGTCACCAGTCCCCTTGCAGAGCTTCTTATCCTGGCTAGCTTAGTTGGTAGCACATCAGCCTTTCAATCTGATGGGCTAGGATTGAAGTCCCTGGTCAGGCTGAGAAATCTCTCCCTCATGATATTGCCAAAAAAATTCAGAAATACTCTGAGTACCCTCTTTGAGGGTTATGAAGTGCTGGAATGGGTTACCTAGAAAGGTGGTAGAATCTCCCTCCTTAGAGGTTTTTAAGGTCAGGCAAGACAGGGGTAGGCAACCTATGGCACGGGTGCCAAAGGCGGCACGCGAGCTGATTTTTAGTGGCACTCACATTGCCTGGGTCCTGGCCACTGGTCTGGGGGGCTTTGCATTATAATTTAATTTTAAATGAAATTCTTAAACATTTTTAAAACCTTATTTACTTTACATACAACAATAGTTTATTTATATATTAAAGACTTATAGAAAGAGATGTTCTAAAAATGTTGAAATGTATCACTGGCACACAAATCCTTAAATTAGAGTGAATAAATGAAGACTCGGCACACCACTTCTGAAAGGTTGCCGACCCCTGGGCTAGACAAAGCCCTGGCTGGCATGATTTAGTTGGGGATTGGTCCTGCTTTGAGCAGGAGGTTGGACTAGATACCTCCTGAGGTCCCTTCCAACCCTGATATTCTATGATTCTAGGAAACCCAGTGCAGAGAAATGAAGACGAGAAGAGTCCAGGGTCACATGAGTATACCCCATGTCCTCACATGCTCTCATGACTCACAGGATCAGCCGTTTCCCATATTCTTGCAGAGGATGAATAGGTAGATGCAGTCTGTACCTCAAGAATCTGTGAGCCTGCTTGTATCACCTGTAAGGGTATGATATTGCTGATCCAAATGCTCTCTAGTTTGTATAAGTTTTATATTGTGTCTTTGTTTGGTTTCCTAGGTAACCTGATTTTGATCTGTTTGTCATCACTTATAATCCCTTAAAACCCATCTTTGTGTACTCACCTGCTTAAGATAAAGCATAAGCCTGCTTTCTAGTTTATCTTAACCACACTGTGTTTTTGAGTGATTTTTTTGGGTATCTTAGTTCTGTGAACAACGACTGTTGAATATCTTCCCCAAATTGAGGGGGAAGCAGATTATTTAATGAGTTTGCATCCTTCCAGATCAGGGCAAGATGGTCATTCAGGATTTACACTCCAGTAAGGATGCAAAGCCATGGAACTGGAAAATGGGCTGGAACCTCCATTGCTGGTCCACGAGAGGCTTAGGAATGCACTCAGATAACTCAATTCGGTGTGTGTGCTGCCTGATGTCGTGCTGGGTGATCACAGGGCCTAGAGGGAATGGCTGTGTGTCACCAGTGGACCAGGGGGAAAAGCCAACCAAGATGAATGGTTTGGGGGCACAGATTTCCAAACAATTTCCAGGCTTCACCTCTGGGTACATCACAACACAATCTCCACCTCCCACCCCACACCATCTGGGCTCCCTCTGCTCCAGGGCTTAAAAAAAAAAGCTGCTGCAGCATGACAAACAGCTGGGAACTCCTGGCTTGGAGGCAGCCCAGGTCTGGATAACCATCCCTTTATGCACCATTTTCCATGGCTGTGTTGAGGAACTTCACCCTCCTGATCATCATGAAGAGGGAGCCGAGCTTTCATGGCCCATGTACTATTTCCTCTCCATGCTGGCCATCACCGACCTGGTCCTGTCTACATCCATCCTCCCCAAAATGCTGAGCATCTTTTGATTCAATTCCAGGGAGATCAGTTTCAGTGCCTGTCTCACCCAGATGTACTTCATTCACTGCTTCTACATGATGGAGTCTGAGATCCTCGTGGCCATGGCTTTCGATTGCTATGTGGCCATCTGCAATCCTCTGAGACATTCCAGCACCCTGACAAACTCCATGGTGGCCAAAATTGGCCTGACTGTGGTACTGTGTGGTGGGATATGCACACTGCCCTATATTCCCCTGGCAAGGCATTGACCTTATTGCAGGACCAACATTATCTCCCATACGCACTGTGAGCACATGGCCATGGTGAAGCTGGCCTGTGCCGACACACATATCAGTAATTATTATGGCCTCTTTGTGGTATTCTGTGTGCTTGCTCTTGACGTGTTTTTTTATCACAGTGTCATATACACAGATCCTCAGGGCCATCTTCAGGCTCCCCACAAAAGACACCCCCATCTCAGCCTTTTACATTCCAGATCTCTTCTCCTCCCTCATGTATCGGTTTGTCCTGAATGTGGCCTTGAATTTCCATGTTCTCACTGCCAATGTGTACCTCCTGGTGCCCCCCATGCTAAACCCCATCACCTGTGGGGTTAGGACCAAACAGATCCAGGTCAGGCTGCTTGGGCTTTTTTTTCTCAAAAAGAAACCTATTTTTTTTCCTGGTGCTCTCACACCAAGCTCTGTGCATGATCCTGGGCCTTCTTCCCCGACTCACTTGCTGCTGGACAATCAAAGAGAGATTAAATCCTTTTCTGACCTTACTCTACTCCATCAGTATGACAAACTGGAGACTCCATCTATGTACAACTGATAGATTTGCCACTTTTCCTATTGCTGGTAACTGGATGTCTGAAGCCCCATCACCCTTCCCACCTCTTCCTCCAAGGCCCCTGCCCAGCTCTGCCTACTCCCAGAGGTTAAAGTAAGCCGGTACGCCCCGGTAAAGCATACCAGCAAGAGCTGGTGCACCATAGGAGGCCTCCCGGCTACCCCAGCTTAAAAAGGCTTAAAAGTTTAAAGGCACAAAGAGGTCCAGATGTTGGACCAAATCACAGCCACCTGGCAAATATCCAGCGATGGAAGGTTGAGCAGGGTTGTAACTGTAAATCAGAAGCTGGTACCCAGATGCGAGGGGACGGAGTGGAAGGGGAGTGGGGCTGGGCTATCCCAAACTCGTAGGGAGGTGTCCATAAAACGTTCTTTTCACCTGAATGTAGCTCACTGTCCTCTACCCTTGGTGATTTCCACAGTGCTCCAGTCCCTGGGCTGATCCAGCTGGGCTCCCTTCAGAACGTTTCCTGAACCAAGCGGTGACAGCTTGGGGTGAGGGAGAGGATTGAGCTTCCCTTGGAAAGTGCTCCCTAGAATGCCTGAGGCAGAGAGTTCCTGTAACAGTGCATCTCATCCCATCTCTCCCTTTCTCTCTCTCTCTCTCTCTCTCTCTCTCACACACACACACACACACACACACACTCTTTGAGCATCACCCATCTGTCCCTTTCCTTTCTAAAGAACACCCGGGCACGTCCCTCCCTTTCTTTGCAACTTTTACCAATGACATCCCTGTGGCTCTGGAAGGGAACAAGGCAATTGCCTGCTGCCGTGCAAGTGCCCAAATCTTTTAAACATCCTCCAGCCCTGTCTATGAAACTACCCCCTACCCACCAATTCCTTCACACAGATCCACAATGAGCTGGTTGCAAGTTGCAGGTGCACCCAGCTTGATGGTAATGGCCAGGAACTTCTATTTACTTGGATTAATAAGCTGACTAATGCACACAGTTTCTTACCCAGCCAGATCATCTCTCAGATGCAGCGATTCACAGCTCTGCCTGGGAAATTGCTACCCAAGTTCATGTGATAGTTTGAGTTTGTGTAACTGGAACCTAAGGTGGGATGCACAGGAACTTTGCTACAAAGCATCAGATCTATAAAACAATTGTACCCCTGCTCCTGTGGATGGGAACAAGGCGGGAGGGGTGTTAAGAAAGACTGAGGGACTCCAGGATGATGTTATTTTCTATGCCCTTGATCTCCAGCGGCTGCTCTGTAACAGGGAGCAGCACAGGATGAGGAGTGAGGATATTGCAAATTGAGCCCAGCAACTGCCCCATCACAGCTGCTTCAGTTTTGTCACCTTTCTTTCTAGTAACACATTATTAGAGTGAAAGACCAGGAAATTCTGTCATGGGCCTACTAAGGAATGACACTACACAGACATCATCACATGGGTGCCAAAAGTTTCACTGCCACAACAAGACTGTCAGGAATGACCATAAACCAAATACACAATCAGACCCTCCTAATCACCTTCACAGAGACTGATCCTGGGCAGCACTTGGTTTCCTATGAGGCTACGTTCCTTTGGGATTTGCCATAAAGATGATGATGAGGATGGGACATCATCAGATTCTGTAGACAAATGTCTGTTGACCCATAAATGTGTGTGAGGCTGAGGTCCAACAAAGAGAAATTGCAGATGATATTCACTGAAGACCAAAGTGGGAGGGACATTTTCACGGGGTCACAAATTGTGTATTTGATGGATAGCAGGGAATACAGTCTCTTATTGCCCTATACCTTGGTTGCATTTCTCCTGTGGTACAGACCAGAATGTAGTGATTTTCTGGATATGTATGTGTGTCTGATATAAAAATAAAATAAAAATTCTCACAGGCCTCTAGTTCTAAATACATACTTCTATAACACTCTGCAACCCAAAGCAATAACCTGGAACCTTCATATGCTGCATTGTTATATAATTGAAACAAATCGTGAACAAAGTATGTCATATGAGGTGACAATGAACAAGCTCTCATTTGCTGAATAGGATTTTCCTATGTGTCTGAATGTATCATCTTGTATCTGAAGTAATGAATATCGACTATGCAAAGACTCTTTGTCACTTCTGCAATGATATTCCAATTGGTCATGGAAAAAGACTTTCCCCACTTGATCGATTCTCCTGTGAACATAGGGAGCTGGAATCTCCATTCATAGAGGTTCTTATGTCCCACTGGACAAAGCTCTGATTGGATGATTTTGCTGAGGCTGGTCCTGCCTTGAGCAGGAGGTTGGACTAGATGACCTCCTGAGGTCTCTTCCAATCCTAATCTTCCATGAGTCTATGATTCTATGATTTTAGCCAGAATATGGGTTACAGCACCCAGTGTGCTTAATTGAAGCATGCATGGGATTGTGACCAGCTCATGCGATACTGGACTCAGTCTTGTGCCTGACCTTTTCCATTAACTGTTGTCAGGGATTAGTTTGGGACAATGAAGTTCCCTCCATGTGGCAGAAGCTATAAAATGGGAGGTACATCACCACTTGGTCTTCTCGCTCCCCGACAACAATTCAACATCTGAAATCACAGCTAGAAGGAAAAGACTTTGAGTGGGGAGGTGGTTCCAGACTGGAAAGAAGAAATTGTGGCCTATGTACAGAAGGTTAGTGAGTCATTTGTACCACGAAGGTTAGACACTGGCTGGTTCACATCCTGTCTAGTTTATAGAACTCAGACTATGATTTTGTTCTATTTCATAGAATCATAGAATGTCAGGGTTGGAAGGGACCTCAGAAGGTAACTAGTCCAACCCCCTGCTCAAAGCAGGACCAATCCCCAGCTACATTTCTTAATCTTCTTTGATATATACACTTATTACTTATAACAACTTAACATCTTTCTGTGGTTAATAAATCACTTTTTATATTAGTTTACTTAAACAATGCATTGTTTGAAGTACAAAGGGAAATATACTCAAGATTAATGGGTGGTGCATTGTCATCTCTACATTGAGGGAGGGGTCAACTGCGTAACAAACCTACACTGGTCCGGATTCCAGTGAGGACAGGACAGTCAGTTCTATGATCCTACACTGGGGAGCTGCGGGAAATTGGCTGGGGCCTCTCTATTGTGGGTTCACAAGAGGCTGGAGAATGTGTTGATGTAACTCAGCTGAGTCTGTCCCTGCCTGAGAACGTTTTTTGTGAGTGCAGGACCTGTGGAAGTCCATAACAGTGGTTCTCTAAGCAGTGTGACATGCACAGCCTGTTGTTCTCAGTAAAATTTACACTTCATACCCTGGTGTAGAGATTTTAAGTCAGACTACATGTGGTTGCTGGAGATCAGTCAAAGAGGTGACGGGTTTGTTTTTTTCTGTTTGGACTGAAAGGCAGCAAGAGAAGTGAAAATATTGAAACAATTGCAAAATTGAAATACAGAAAGGCCAATGAACTAAAAGAACAAGAAACTAAAGAGAAAGAGTGTAGCCAATCTTTTTAATTTAACATTGATCTATGGTATGGTCGTAAGGTTAATCAAAGAGTTATATTCAGTATTATCACTGTACGTTAATCAAAACTGATTTATAGAAATACATACAATTGAGCAAGATATAAGAATGAACAATATTTAGAGGAACTAGATAGGTTATCAGACAAGCTGAGACTCAAACCACTGTTGGCTGAAACCTG